>CM065381.1:33332335-33449835 GCA_033060915.1 Euryodendron excelsum | reverse complement strand
GTTGGGAAATATTTCTCCAAAAATAATCTTTTCATCTCATTCCATGTGGTGATACTTCTGGAAGGTAGATAATAGAGCCAATCCTTAGCAGAATCCTTCAAAGAAAACGAAAAAGCTCTTAATTTAATTTGCTCTTCAGTCACCCCCGTGGGTTTCATACTCATGCATACTATATGAAACTCCTTTCGATGTTTGTGGGGATGTTTACCTGCAAGACCATGAAAAGTGGGCAAGAGATGTATTAATCCAGATTTTAATTCAAAGTTAGTAGGAACATCTAAAGTAGGGAATGTTATGCATAAGGGTTGTTGATTCAGATCAACGGCAACAAACTCTTTCAAAGTTTGATTTCTAGCCATGACTTTCTCCTCTCCTAAATCAGAATCGCTAGCAAATTGGAAATCAAGAGCGGGATCATTCTCTACAAAATTTCTGTGAGCTTCCCTTCTTAATCAGTGTAAATTTCTCTATATTTCTGGATCGCACTGCAAATCACCTTGATTAGAAAATTGAGTTACACTCATAAACATTCAAGGAAACTCTAACCAACCCTGAAAAACAATTCAGGAAAAAATTTAGAGTAATTAAAATAATTAAAATACTTTTTTTTAATGAAATAAAAATCACAAGAAGCACAAAAATCAACTAAAATCACTCCCCGACAACAGCGCCAAAATTTGGTGTGCTGTCGCGAGCACCCAAAAATAAAACCGATACCCCAAAAACAACTATGTAGTAGTGGTAGTAAGGATTGTTCCCAAGGGGGAGTGTTTAGCCTAGTTTTATGCTATGTGAACTTTGATGGGGGTTTTGGATATAATGAAAACAATTTTAATAATAACTAACTACGGAACAATTCAGATTAGAGTATTGAAATCAATCAAAAGAACAAACCTTGGTCTGAGTCAATATCCACCATCGAAATTCACAACTCATCATTGATGCAAGCATATCAATTCACACATTGAATATTCACCGTTGGAATTATTTTCCTATCTCTCCTTAGTCGTAGTTAATTAAAAACAAGCGATCGCAATAACCCTAACTATTAAACAACCCAAGATGAGCACACAAGGTTTAATCTAGTAGCAGTCTTAAGAATTAGAGAGATTGATAAAACTAAACAACACAAGCACAAGCGGTTACATTTAATTTAGTCGAACGTCCTTCCTAAGATATAATAATTCCCAATGCAGTAAATCATTAAATCTCAGTTGCTTCACAAATCAGAGGAATCAAACAATTACAGATTTGATATCTAATCTAGTAGTAGATTGCAATGAATAATAAACTAGTAGGCCTCCTAGCGATTAAACAAGACAATCATGAAAATAGGCATAGAAGAACATATGATACTCAAAGCATAAATTGAATAATGAAAACAAATTAGATCTCACAGTTTATTATTAATTCTGAGGCTTCTGTTTCCTTCGACCAAGATTCAAAGTTTAGTCATGCAGGGCCATGAAAACAACTCGAATAATAACCTAGAATAATACAAAAAAGCCAACAACCCTAAAAACAAAATAGTCCTAACTTTTATAGGCTTCTGAAATTCTGCAGCTGCGTACAACCGTTCAAATGCCCTTACTACCATTCGAACGCATCGAACCACCGTTCGAACAGTGCGTCGAACGCACTTCGAATAGTAAAATTGCTCTCTGTATATTTCGAACACTCTTCGAACCTAAACTTGATGTGAATCCGTTTGACGTACCGTTCGAACGCATATGCTACCATTCAAACGCCTCTTAGGACCGTTCAAACACTCCTTCGAACGCTGCTTCTATTTTAGCTCGAATTTGTTCCTTTTAAGTTAGGATCCTCTTTCTTGGCGTTCCATAGCACCTTAATCAAAATATAAGAATAATGAGTATATTTAGGCACCAAATACATATAAAAGATTAAACATTGAGGGAGAAAAATATGAAATTTTCATTCTCATCAATGTTGGTCGAGGTCGAAAGAGGTTACATGGTTCTCCAGGCATTTTTGTTTCTTCTAATGGTGCTGTTAGCACACCATTTTTGCTACTCGGCGATCTCTGACCTGACCAGAAGCACCTCTAAACCAACACAAGCATACTCAAGCCCAAACCAGCTTTCCAGATCTAGTTCAATCAAACAATCAGTCCAATCCAGACCAATCCAGACCAGCACGTCATCCAAAAGACAATAAGTCCATTCAAATTTAAAGTCAAATCCATTTGTCCCATCATTTGAGAAAGTTTATCCCTCATTGACGGTAGGACCATTCAACCCAGTACGACATGATCATTGGGAAAGTTATTCCCCGGATCGGTAAAGCCCCTTTCACACTTATCTCCGGAAAGTACCTAAGTTCCCGAGATGAAAGAATGGTTCTCTTCTGGCGCCCACGAGTCCACTAATGTAGAATGTCCATTAATCTAGCACGCTTTTTGAGAAAGCACAAACCCCTTAAGAATAGAAGACCGTCCAAGTCCGACACATTCTTTGAGAAAGCATAAACCCCTCAATAATGGAAGACCATCCCAGTTCGGCAACCTTTGACAAAGTTTATTCCTCAAAGCGATAAGGACCTTTCAAACCTATCCATCGAGAAAGTATTAATTCCTCAGACAGAAGTCCAAACCATACCTAGACCGGTCCACACCGACGCCTACTAGCCTAACCTGGTAAAAAATAATCATTTTGCCCTAAGCGGGCCCGGAGCATTCTTTAAGAAAGTACCAAGTCCTCAAAATGGTAAGACCACCTTTCTAGCCATCCCCAGGCAGTCCGGCATGTCTAGTGCCATCTAGTCAACTCTGGTCCTTTCCTAGAGGTTCTCCGGTCAAAATGACCATTTTGGCCTTAAGTATCTAAATGCCCTAGGAAACCACACCAGCTCTGGGTATCAAACCGGCAACACCCCAATCACCTTTGGTTAACCCCAATCAACAGTAGTCAACCCCTAGTTAACTCTGGTCAACCTCAGTCAACTCTGGTCAACCCCGGTCAATCTTGGTCAACCCTGGAACTCTTGGGATGAGGTGATCGGGATTCGGTCACTCTCTTTAATCATATCAGCTCTAAGAATCAAACCAACAACCTATGGGACACTATCTAGAGTGTCCCCTGCCATTTATGGTTGGGTCCCGCCATTCGGCACTTTTCCCTTCAAACCAGAACCTCCCTGCTCCACTCCGAGTTAAGCATGAGCAATTTTTAGCCTTGATCCACTTCTAGAGGCGCACAACAGTTGTCAAAGGCAGTTACAAATTGACCAGCCCCATATCTAGCCTTTTTTTAAGCCCTCATTAAGTCCCTCTGCGCCACTTGTAGTGGTGCACGTGGCCATGCACCACTAAGAGTGGCTCACAACTCCCCCACTTTTGCACTATAAATACAGGCCACCCCCTTCATTACTTTGGGTTAAAAAAATTACCCAAAAATCCTCCCCCTCTCTTCCAGACAGCTCCCAGAGCCCTTTTTCTCTCTCTCTCTCTCTCGAAGCCCTTAGCCAAAGCTCTAAAGCCACTGAGCTCCACTGAAGGTCCGTTTTACTACCCAGAAGCTCCCAAAGTTTTCCTAAGTCCAAGGCTCAAACCTCCATCCAAGAAAGAAGAGACAAGATAAGGTAATCTCTACTTTTTCTTTTTGTATTTCCCCACTTTCTTTTCTTCCTCTGAACCCGCTTGGGTTTTTCTCTTTTTTAATCCCCTATCTCTAAACCCTCCATTTCTTGCATGCTTGGAACAATAGGACATTAAGTCCATGTCGAGAGTGAACAAGAGGAGATTACTGATCGGAACTCTCTTCTTGGCCTTCACTTGTTTCATGGCACGGCCTTAGGGCCCTCTTACAATGTGGTAATACCTAGCCTTGTATGTTTCATGCCGTTATTATCGTTGTCATGCATTTGCATTCTTGCCGTTTCTTTATCCCGTTAAATTATTTTCAAAGTTATTTTTTCAATACCACCATTCTAGGTTGTTCCTAATCCTCTCATGATTAGGGTTTTCCTAAAAAAGTGTATCATTTTAAATGGCTCCCCTTATCCTACATTTGTTTCTTTTCAAAAACACGGCCTTGGAATGTTCCTAGTCTTTTCATGATTAGGGTTATTTCAAGAAAAGTGTGACATTCAAAATCACCCAAAAAGGTCTACATTTTTAGCCTCGTGCCTTTGTTATTTTTTTCGAGTCACGAGCTTAAAGTGATTCTCGCCTTCTAATGGCTAGAATGGCTTTAGGCAAAGTGCGATATTCATTTGCATGTCTAAAATTCAATTTAGGGTTTCAGGTCCAAAAACATGTTTACAAAAGACTCATTTTTCGAACCATTTACAAAACTCTAATTTGTTAAACCCTATAAGTCCAATCCTAGGAAAATCCTATTTTTGCTAACTCGAAAACTTTCCATTTTCGAGTCAAAATCATACCTTTTCCAAACTCTCAAAATCCTCAATTTCCAAATAAACCAAAACTTCCATTTTCCAATCTTTTCTTTTTAAAATCAATCAAATCAAAACCTTCTATTTCAAATCCCTCAAATCACTTCTTTTTCAAACCTTCCAAATTTAAAACCTAAATAACCTCCTTCCATTTTGGAAACAATTAAAACTTGGCTTTTTCAAAATCAAATCAAATCAAGTCAATATTTTCAAATTAAATCCAATCTTCCTGAAAAAGAAACGTTTCCAAATCCAATCTTCTTGAAAAAGAAACATTTTTCAAACCCAATCTTTTCAAATCAAATCAAATCTTTTCAAATCAAGTCAATATCTTCAAATCAAATCTAATCTTCCTGAAAAGGAAACATTTCTAAATCCAATCTTCCTGAAAATAAAACATTTCAAAATCAAATCATGTCTTCCTGAAAATGAAACATTTTTAAACTCTTACTTTCCTTAAAAGGAAACTTTCTAGAAATAGAAACGCATTTCAAAATTCCAACTCTTTCGAAATCTTGTCCGAACTACGGCTAACCTGATCCTCTTTAAGGAGGTACATAGGCAACCCTTCATGGGGTGCGGTCATAACCCTTTTCAAATTTTTAATTTCATAACCCTTTCCAAATTCCCAATTCCATAACCATTATTCAAACTCAATTCTATCTTTCAAACTCTTTTTCAAACTTTTTTTTCAAAAGGTTTCTAAGTGGATTGCATTAAACATAGATAACCGGTGAGTCATACTTATGAGAGTAAAAGGTGAATAGACATATAAGTACCGCAAGGGCGAGGTAGGGTGATAATCTTAGGACATCTTCACTACATGTAACCTACCCCCAGACTTAGGAATTTCTATTTCAAAGACCAAAACTAGAGTCAATTTTCAAAAGGGCTTTACAACATTTTTAGAGTTGTCAAACAACCCTACCTTTTAAAACCCTCTCATGATGACGTCTTTCAAAAATACTTTCCAAAACCTAAGTTTAACCCTCGGGTTTTACTTGTTGTAAATAACCTAGCATGTCTTTAAATATGTTAGGTGGGGACTCCAAATACATATTCAAAAAGCCCTAATCAATTCCATTTCAAAAATTCAAACCCTGTGGCATTCGTCCTTCTAGGAGGATGAGTTTTAACGACAGAGTACCATGCTTTTTTTCAAGCCAAGAGGGCTTGGTTCCAGAGGAAAAAACGGGGGGCGACAACTTGGTAACTCCACTGGGGAGAATTAGAGGGTTAGGCCTATGTCATGTCCAGTCACCCTTTACTCATCTTAAGTTTGCCGGTTATCTTGTTTAGTTATATCCACTTTCTAAAACTTTTCAAATTTCCAAATTTTTCAAAATGATCTTTATTTTGCAAAAAGTCAAACATTGCATTCATTACATGCTCTTGCATTGTTCATACCTTATACTTTATTTTGCATTTGAGTTTCTTGAAAAGTACCTGTGCATTTTTTTTGTCGGTGGACTCTTGTTCACATTTTAATTTATGCTCATTAACTATCATGTATGCTATGTATGACAAGATGTGTGGGAGTTGTTGAGTTCTTTTCTCCAATTTTCAAAATCACACACACACACTTGCATGTGCATCTTCATAGAATATTAACCCTAGTTACTACCTTCTAGTTAAATGGGAGCACAGTACATTGACTGTTGGTGGTAGGCAGATATGTCACCTAACCAACAGTCTTTAGATAGTCCCCCCGCTCAGATCAACAACCTACAATGGCACCACCCCAAGGAGTGGGCCTAGGTTTGATGATCTGGGAGCCGTGCATTTTAGGAAGCATTAGTAGCCCTCAACCCCATGCTCATATAGCACCCATGCATAACCAAACCTTTGCCCAATTTAAGGCACATGTCTTTTCAAAACCAAGGAGAAAAGAGCAACCGCTTTTCAAGTTCCTTAATACTATTATTATGCTTATATACATGAATGCTTTGCTATTAATATCTTGTCATTTATGCTATTAAACTGCTCATGCATATGTAATCATCCCAAGGCAAGAGTTTCAAATGAACTCAAGCCACTTGCACTCCATGCATATGATCAACCTCCAAAAGAATGGTCCACGAGCCAATCTTAAATCATAAGCCTACCCAATTCCTAAGGATTCCAAACCCTAAGGATCATGGCATGCATCCAAGAATCATTTCATAAGAGGGGCCCCAATCCCTCTCACTCAAGAAGATAAGGTTGCCACAAGACAAGGGGTAATCCGGAGACAAGGTCATTCAACAACCTCCCAATATCAATAAGGCGAAACCAAAAACTCGAAAAGAAATTTAGGTAGATAGGTGGAAAGTCCCATGGAAAGTGTTCCCTTCCCCCGATCTATGTAATTCTAACTTTCTATACCAAAGAAAATAAAATTACTCTTTCTATCTCCTTTGAATGAATGGTTATACAGGATGTATAAAATAGGCACATGTATGGTATCTACATGTAGGGGCAATCCCCTGTCTCCAAAATGAGCCTTAGCATCATACCTAAATCTCGACAAACAGGGACACTTTTAGGGCATGCATCGCATAAATGCTTTTCAAGGATAAGTACTAACTTTTCTCTTATTCTTTCCTTTTTTTTGTTTTCCTCTCTCTTTCTCTCATTCTACAGGAATTAAAAACATATTCAATTCACCATTGCTCTGAAAGGAAGGAAAGGAAAAGACCCAGCACCATCCGCTGCCCTAGAACCGATCATCACAGGGCACCAAGCATCGCTTATGGCCAACAAATCAAACACCACCACTGATAACCCTATGACCCGAGAAGAGGTCAATGACATAAGATCAAAGATCGACGAGATTTTCAAACTCGTATAAGCCACGGCGACAAGGGATTTAACCACGGCCCCCTCCTCATCTACCCCAAGAGAGGCAGATGATGTCCCGCCTAGAGTTGCGCTCTACCGGGAAAAATTGAGAAAGCCCGAGGATAGTTAATGTTGAAGAGGAAGAAGGCAATCCAGAGACTATTTTACTCACTCCTTCAGCTACAAACGTCATCCCTGACCATCTCAGCCTGAAGATCCAAGGGCTAGAGGAATCCCTACGAAACATACAAGGGTACAATACCCTCGGTTTGAATTCCTTTGATGAACTCTACTTCTTCCCAAATCACCCATGCCTGTCAAAGTTCAAAATGCCTAACTTTCAAAAGTATGATGGCACCAATGACCCCATAGCCCATTTGTGCCTATATGTCAAAGCCTTGAGCGGCTAAGGAAACAAACCCAAGATGGTAATGCAACTTTTCCAACACAGCCTGACAAGCCCAACTTTACAGTGGTTCGCGAGGCTTGATTTGAGGAAAATCACCACCTGGGAAGAACTGATGACCTCTTTCAGGAATCAATGCAAGCACAACATAGAGCTCACTACAGACTGATGGAGCTTGATTATGATGGCCAAAAAAGAGAAGGAGAACTTCAGAACCTATGCTTTGAGATGGAGGGAGCTAGCCGCACAAGTCAATCCCCCATTAGAGGAGAGAGAATATGGTAAACTCTTTGTGCAAACCTTTCAGGAGTTATACTATAAGAAGCTATACACCAATGTGGAGAAGACTTTCTTAAATTTGATCTTGCAAGGAGAAATGATAGAGAACGGGTTGAAAACGAGGAAGATCACTGATCTCTACTCGAAAACTGTAGAACGTACGGCAAAGAAAGTGGCTACCACAAGGGGAACTGGCAAAAAGGAAGGAAAGGTATCTGTAATCTTACCCACTCAGCAATACCAACAGCTATACTAGCCTCGATCCATGTTGCCCATAGCTGCTGCCTCTTGACTTGTGTCTCCAAATACTTAAGCACCAGCTCCAATCATGGCCCGCCCTAACTTTAGTCCAAACAGGCAAACCCGGCACAACCGCACTTTCTCCACCTTAGGGTGCACTCAGATAAAGGCATATCACAACTTGATGAAAGCCAATATGTCGGCCTCTATTCCAGCTCACCCACTGCCTTGTCCTCTCCCTCATACCTTTAATGGCACCCTCACCTACGAATATCATTTAGGAGGGTTAGGACATGACATAAAAAGCTACTTCTCCTCAAAGCACAAAATCGAGGACATGATCGACAATGGAATGTACAGACCCAAACGAAAAATCCCGCTCCTGCCCCAATTGCCACTACAAAGCCTCTACCAGACTATACTGTCAATGTCATCATAGAGTACAATGACAACAGGGTTTTGACCGCCATATGCCAAGAGGTGTACTACGAGGATGAAGATGAAATGGACTAGGAGGAGCTAAAGCAGCATCATGCCTTGTCTTGGTACTACCCTAATAAAGTGCAAGACCCCGAAGATGGGCCCGTGGATGAATCTACCAAGGAGGTTAACCATGTGGTACAATAAGCTGAGTACATAGAAGAAGAACTGCAGTCATGCCTTTTTGACCCATCCAAAATATAAGAGCCGTTCATACCAAGTACTAAAGGCCCGCAACTATACACACCTGAGGAGCACTGGGGCACGACTGGTTGCAAGAGCAAAAAACCTAAGGCACGGGTCAAGTCCATTGAGCTAGAGGAAGGCAAGCTGGCCTGTCTATTTACAGGTAACAAAAAAGGAGAAAAAGCTGATGAAGAAAGGAAGGCCAAGAAATAAAGGAAAGACCATGAGGCAGCTCTAAGTCCTAGGAGAAGCCTGAGTATGTCTGCGACGAAAGAGGAAGAAGCCAAAGTCTACTATAGTATCGCTACCATTAAAGCACCAATAGCCACCGCCGACCGATCAATCCGCTTGGCGTCGCCAACCGAGGTTCCTGGCAAGTGGAGTGTGAAGGAAGTAAGTGTGGTTCCAATACCCACCTGAAAAACTCATCCGGTTAAGAGACCTAAAAAAGGGATGTCTTCTGCAATCACCCTTTTATCTATCTTTCTTACTGCATTTATATTCCATTCTGTCATAAACAAAGGTACTTTTAGCCTCTTTAGCTAAATAAAACACAGATGGACTTTTCAAATTGATACTTGTCTCATATTCTGGCATGCCATGTCTACTTTTAGAAATTTTTCCTTATTCTGCAAGTGGATAAAAACATTAAGGGTGGAATAGCATGGACGCCCCATTCAAAAATGGACGAAAGCTCATTTGATCAAAGAGTGGGGATTTAAACAAAGAGCGCAGAGAGATTGTTCACAAGGGGCAACACTTGAATGGCATCTAAGTTAAGTGATGGGTAGCTGAGCTATCAAAAGGAAGAGGAGCCATTGTTTTATCTTCCCGCAAAAAGCAACTGATTCCCTTTGCATAACCCCTTAGAGCCGAAGGCATTTCTTGGTAAAAAAAACCCGAACCTGAGTTGCTTCCAACATACTAAAGAAAATATGGGTAATGAATGAGCCCATGCACCAACAGTTGCCATTTGGAAGATACCATTGAAATTTTGAAATGAGCTTTATAGACTAAGCAATCTGACTTGAAATTAAGAAAGGCCCTCATTTCTTCTACCATACAGTCAAAAGATGACCATTGCAAAGCCCATTTGAGTCGGTTACTCTCTTTTTCACAAACCAACCCAATGATCACTACCCACACTAGGTTAAGGCAAAGACACGAGTATATCTCTTAGAATTGAGAAGGTAGAAAGCAAGCATGAGATTAGCTGTCAACAGAAAGGAAAGAAAGAAAAGAGAAAAAAAGCCAAAAAAAAATACAAATACAAATACAAGTACTACACAAGGATCCTAATAAAGGACAGGAGGTTTATAAGAGAGCAAGTCTTTCTTGCCAAAAGTGATCATGGGTTCTCATCAGCCACATAGAGATAAATAGGATTTTGAGCCTTTATCCATCCCTTTCAAGCACTCCATAACTTGGCCCACATTACTGTCTAAAGAAAATCCCTTTTAGATTAAATAAAATTGCTTAGTCTAAATAACCTCGATCAAAGTGACAATAGTGCTTAAACAAGAATGGCAACCACAGGGGAAAAATTCACTGAAATGAGTAACCCTAATCTTGCGCAACCTCTACGAGAAATAATAGTTTTATAAATCCTTTCATTTCAATCCATGAACCCAGCCTATATTGCAATCCAAAGGAAAGTCTCCTCAGATTGAGGGCTTAGCTGCCAATCGCTGTGCTAATGGCTATGAAAGTCGTTGCTGAAAGTTGTTGCTCAAAATAGGGTGACAAGGGAGAGAGCTCAAACTATAAAACCCCAAACACCAACCTTATAGAAAGCGAGAGTAAAGAACAACGGTCAGAGGATGCGAGTCCGTCAAGAATGGGGGGTATATGAGGAGACACCCTGACATAAAAAAGGCCGCGACCAGAAAAGTGACGAGGTCCCACAAAGAGGCATCATCCCAAGGATATAAGACATTGGCACAAGTTTGAGACACCTGCTAGAATCTCAAAAGAAACAGATATATACGTACACTTTAACCAAAAGAGAGCATTCGCGAGACCAACCGAGCGCAACAAAAAAAGACAGGAAACTTTACAAAGAACATTTCAATTATACCTGTCATTCAATGAAAAAAAATACACAATATTGTGCTAACCATGCAAGGAAAAGTCTCTTTAGAGGTTAAACAGCCAAGAATGATATAAGGTCATTTTTGTTTTAAATAACAAAACTAAAATTTGCCATTCCAAAACTACAGGAACTCAGGGATGCAATCAAACCTTAGACGGACGGCAAGAAGCCAGAATAAAGTGACTCCCATCATCATCAGAAGAAAAACCAGATGAGGGAGTAGGATCAACCTGGTCACCAATAGCCGCTCCAGAGCCTGAAGGCCTTGCTACCTTAATAGATTGAAAAACAATTGTATGAGCCTTATGTAACCTCTTTTGCCTGCGAAAAGCACCAGGACAGTCTTCGCTGCACAAAGCCTCAACCAACTGTGCCCTTAAGGACTTAATCTCCACCTCATGGGCCTGCAACTGTATCACCGCCTTCCTCAACAAGGTGTTAGAATGCCTCTGATGACGACGCTCCTGGACAGTCACAACCGCAAGGAAGTCGATGTACCCCACAACAAGACCTAGAGCCTCAAAAAGCGAATCATGGATCTCGACATCCCCGAGTACATACTTCCTAAACCAGCTCCTGTAAGCTTTGGTTGCCTTTGGTTTTTCAGGGAAATGACCATGTATGTCATCATGAGAAGTTAGGGCATGCCACATGGTTATCACCTCTCTCACCAACTCGGTCGAGGTCACAGTGTCAAAGAATAGATCAAACTCATCAGTAACCTTTGTGTGTGGAATATCCTATGACAACCCCAACTGGCGGAGAACTTTGATTCCAAAGAAAGGAGCAACTCCCTGCAAACCCACTATCGAAACAAAGATCCTATCTAAAGTCTGTACCCTCAAAGGATCTCAGTTACACCAACCCACAAACCACATGATATCTCCAACACGTCTCTTTTGGAGAAAAGTCATCTAATCCTCGACGGCAGTAAGAAAACTCTCATTCGCATGACAGACTGCTGAGCCTCTGCAAAAGCACGACATGATCCACCGTGGGATACCAAATTGGCTAAGGCAAATGTTGCGAGAACAAATCACAAACCATCCACAACTAGAAAAGAGTCGCGCAGCTAAGAAAACTGAAATCTGCACCCAGAAACGAGTGAAACTGACATAAATCTCACCTATGACCATCGGGGCGAAAGACCATCCTTACTAGATCCGGGGAAGCAAAGTGCTCAACCTCCCATCAATCGAACCATTCTCCCTAGGAAAAACTAAGACCTTAAGTAGAAGCATAGCAAGAGCATTCATCCTGAAGTGGAGCCAGTGGCCTGGAGTATGCCAAATCCCTGGAAAAGATTCCCTACTATGAATGAACTCAAATCGGGAAAGTAGGAATTTAGCAGCTATGAAGGGAATCTCAGGAATAAATGGAGACTCAGGAATGAAGTTTGAACCCAAAGCAGGATGTACTATGCCCAACTAAGATGAGACCGGATAAAAGAAAACTCCATGAAAAATTGGAGCTATCAGCTGTGAAAGACCTTTCGCAAAAGCCTAGCAGGCGGTTATACTCATGCGAGGTAGGGGTCATTTCACATTCTCCAAATAGGAAAAGGCTCAAACTAAGGCACCAAAACGGAATGACTGTCTCAATCAACCCAAGTACCAACCACACTGTGAGCAAGGATACAATATGACAAAAGTTCCGACAGAAGATATCCTGCTCCTTAAGAGTGTACCCGTTATACCAAACTCTTAAACGAGCCATGACACCTGCATCGGCCATCCTGGGAAAACAAAAGAAACATGAACAATGGCAAAGGAAAAGAAAGGAAAAGAATACGGAAAAAAGAGAGACATGGGCAGGAAATGCTCCAAGTTTCCGAAGCAATTTCTCAACTTCAAATTACCCAGTTTTATAAACTTTTTATCCTCACAAAAGTTTTTTTCAAAATCACTACCGGTTTTATAAACTTTTTATCCTAAAAAAAAGTTGGTTTCAAAATCACTTGGTTTTCAAACTTTTTCCTCAAAAAGTTCAAAACAATCTCAAACTCGGTTTCCTAACTTTTCCATAAAAAATTTTATCTCAAAAACTCAAATAATTGGTTTTTTAGCTTTTTCCTTCAAAAAGTTTATCTCAAAAGCAATCTTGGTTTTCTAAACTTTTATCCTCAAAAAGTTGGTTTCAATTTCAATCTTGGTTTTCTAAACTTTTTCTCCTCAAAAAGTTATTTTCAAAATCATTTCCAGTTTTCTAAAAATTGTTTTCTAAATCAACAGGTTTTCTAAACTTTTATCCTAAAAAAGTTGATTTCAAATCAATCTTGGTTTTCTAACTTTTTCCTCAAAAAGTTCAAATTAATTTTAACCTCGGTTTCCCAAAAACTTTCCCTTCAAAAAGTTCACTGATCTGGGCCCAAAGACCGGATTTTCAAAAAGCTTTCCCTTTCAAAAAGAAAAAAGCATGGTTTCTTAGGGATTTCCCTCAAAAGCCCCTGATCATATGGTTTCTTAGCGCTTTCTCTCAAAATTCCCAGTTCGATAGTTTCTAAGGCTTTCTCTTTAAAAGCCTATCCCTCTCCCTACTCTGAAGAACTCTTTTTAAAGTTTTCCTAAACCTTTTTTCCATAAAAATTCTAAGTGCCAAATTTTTTGAAAAATCCAGCAGAGTCCTGTTTGTAAAAGACCTCTACAACGCCACACAACTGCAAACTCACAACGTCACCAAACACGTAATACCTCCCCACCTGCCCAACACGAGGCATAGACGGGCAAACACTAATTTTTCTAAAAATTCCCAAGGCTATTTTCTCATCTTTTTTCAAACACCTTCAAAAACGTTCACAAGTTTTTCAAAAGCATACACAAAACTTTTCAAAAATATTCCTTGAATTTTCTAGTAACAATTCAACACACCTGAGATTTATTCCTCAATTTTTTTTATTTTTCATATTTTTTAACTTTTTTCTAATTTTTAAAAAATCAAAAAATACAATTATTTTTAGAAAATTATGAAACTTCACATGATTATTCAAAATATTTTTCTAAGACATCCTACGCAAAAACATTGCAAGAAAATGCATTATCTTGTGCCCAAATCACTAGTTTCTCTAAGCCTGTAGCAAACCCCTTTCGCTAAAATATGGCAATCCATACAAAGTCACTCAAATGATCACCAAAACACAAAAACAACTAAATAGATGCATTCAAAACAATCAAGAACCTCAATTTCAACTATATACATGCTTCAAACGAAAACTACACATTGAAATCAACCAAAAAATAAGAAAACTCACTTCTTGAGATTCTCTGGCGATTCCTTCTTCTCCACCGACTTTCTGGCAATGACATCACTTCCCAACGACTCCTCGGCATTCCACAAACACCTCTCAGCGATGCCCAAGGAAAATCCCCCGAAGGGTGTAAGCACCCCATTTTTGACCGCTCGGCAGTCTACACTCCGTCCAAACTTGTTTTCAAGTCATTGTGGGCGTATTCCAATCGAAACCGATTTTCTAAGTCCAAATCCCATTTATCCATCGCTTCGTGGGCCTGTCAAGCCCAAATAGAGGCAAAATGACCAAAATGCCCTTAGGGGCATTGTCCTTTCCTTTCCAATTCCAATCCCACTCTCGAGACAGTTTATTCCTCGAGACGGTTCCAATCCAGGCACGTCTTTTCGAAGATGGTAAGACCCCTTTCCAATTCCACTCTCGAGACGGTTCCAATCCAGGCACGTCTCTTCGGAGACGATAAGACCCCTTTCCAATCCCACTCTCGAGATAGTTTATTCCTCGAGACGGTTCCAAACCAAGCACGTCTCTTCGGAGACGATAAGACCCCTTTCCAATCCCTCTCTCGAGATAGTTTATTCCTCGAGACAGTTCCAATCCAAGCACGTCTCTTCGGAGACGATAAGTCCCCTTTTCAATCCCACTCTCGAGACAGTTTATTCCTCGAGACGGTTCCAAACTAGGCACATCTTTTCGAAGACGGTAAGACCCCTTTCCAATCCCACTCTCGAGATAGTTTATTCCTCAAGACGGTTCCAATTCAGGCACGTCTTTTCGAAGATGGTAAGACCCCTTTCCAATCCCACTCTCGAGACAGTTTATTCCTCGAGACGGTTCCAATCCAGGCACGTCTTTTCGAAGACGGTAAGACCCCTTTCCAATCCCACTCTTGAGACAATTTATTCCTCGAGACGGTTCCAATCCAGGCACGTCTCTTCGGAGACGATAAGACCCCTTTCCAATCCCACTCTCGAGACAATTTATTCCTCGAGACAATTCCAATCCAGGCACGTCTCCTTGGAGACGGTAAGACCCCTTTCCAATCCTTCTCTCAAGACAGTTTATTCCTCGAGGCGGTCCGAGTAGCGAAACTACTCACAAAACCGTTAGAGTAGCGGAAATACTCACAAATAGGTCGATATAAGGAATTGCCAACAAACCGTTGTGTCACGACGACCACCGCTAGAGTGGCGGAAACAGTCAAAACCCAGGTCAACACCAGTTTCTGTTAGCCCGCTTTGGTAAAAAATGACCAAACAGCCCTTTGGACCTTTTCCAAGACTTTCCGGTCAAGATGACTATTTTGCCCCTAGGCATTCGAATGCCCCGGGAACCACACCGACTTTGGGTATCAAACCGATAACCTCCTAAGACTACTTTTTATAGTGTTCTCAACCTCCCCTTACCTTTTCGGATCATTCCAAGTCAGTTCCGGCTAACCCGGTGCAAAATGACCGTTTTGCCCCTGGTGGGCCGGTCTCCTTTTCCGACCACGCCGGCTCTGGAAATCAAATCGGCAACCTCTGGGAACATTCTGAATAATGTTTTCCAGATCCCAAGTCTTCTTCTGGGACAATCCGAGTCCGTCCCGGCAGCTTCCCGATCCGAGTGACCGTTTTGCCCCTAAAGGCCCGGTCAACCTTTCCGACACATCTTATCCTCACTTTTCAAGTCAAATACCTCCAGGACACTATTTTAAGTGTTCCTGCTCCTTTCCGGCCTTTCGGGTCATTCCCGGCTCCTTCAAATCTTTCCCGGACTTTCCGGAGCCATTCCTAGTGAAGCCAGACTAAAAATTACATGGTAGTCACTAGTACAGGCGCCCAAATCTAGTCAAAGATACGTTGCTTGCCGACCTTAAACATTTCCTAAATGGCTAGCGCCACTACTAGTGGCGCCAAGCCAAAAAATGGACTGGCACCACTCTTAGTGGCGCTAGTGTAAACTTTGGCCTGGCGCCACTGCAACAGGCGCCAGTGTATTCCTCCCTCTATAAATACAAAGCCTCGTTCAACGTGGAGAGGATCGGCAAACTTAATCTAAAAATCCTATATTTCGATATACAGAGCTCGAGCACCTCTAAAACCCAAGTTTCCTTAGGTTTCCCAAACCCTAGCCACCCTACACTAAACCCTAGCCTCATATACACTCCTATACATCCACATACACTCATACACTAGCCTTCAACCAACCTTTGAAGACTTGAAGAGCTACCATCTAAAGCTTGAAGACAACCCTTGAAGGTTGAAGAAGAAGATCAAGATGAAGACCGAAGATTGAAGACAAGTAAGGCACGCAAAATAAAGAAGACATACTGTAGGCTTTCTATTTAAATTTTCGCACTTCCCCCCTCTCTCTTCTCTCTCCTAACCCACTTGGGTTTTCTTTATTTTAATCCCCCATCTCTTTCCCCCCCTTTCTTTGCATGCTTCAAAAAAGGGGATTCCCGGTCCATGTGTAGGATTGGGCTATTGGAGAGTCACCATGTCGGGGGCTTTCTTCTAGTCTAACCAGAGAACACGTGAGTCCGGCCCCCTTGATTATGTGGTGAAGCCTTAGCCTTGTATGTTCACGACCCTAAATTGCATTGTGTATATCATAGTCTTGCATCTTCCAAAATTCGTTTTCAAACTCGTTTTCAAAATCGTTCTCAAACTTGTTTTCAAAATTGCATCAAAATCTCTTTTTCAAAAACTTGTTTTCAAAACCACAATTCTAGGGTGATTCTAGCCTTTCCATGGCTAGGGTTGCTTTAGGAAAGTTTTACATTTAAAGTGACCAATACAGTCCATATTTTCAAATCTTGTTGTTTTCAAAACTGCTTTCCTAAAGTGGTTTTAGCCCTCTTATGGTTATAATTGCTTTAGGAAAGTGACATGTTTTTACACGTTCTAAAAACTCTCTTTTCAAAAAGTCTTTCTTTCTAAAAATCTCTTTCAACATACTTTCCTAAAACTCTCCTCTCCAAAATTGTTTTCAAAAACTCCCTTTCAAAATCTATTTTTCAAAACCTCCTTTTTCAACTCCTTTCCAAAACGCTCTCTTCAAAATCTACTTTCCAAAAACACTCCCTAAAGATCTTTCTAAAAACTCTCTTCCCAAAATCTTCCTTCTAGAAACTCTCCTCTAGGGTTTTCCTTCTAAAACTTGTTTCCAAAAAACATGCTTTCCAAAAACTCCTTCTCTTTAAAATCTCTTTCCAAAAACTCTCTCTTCAAAGTCACTTTCCAAAAACTCCTCCCTAGGATTTCCCTTCTAGAAAACCTTCGTTTCCAAAAACGCACTGTCCAAAAACTCTCTCCTTAGAGCCCAAGTCAAGCCCTAGAACCCACAATTAGGAAACCCTAATTTTCTTTCCAAAAACATGATTTTCAAACTTTGCCCCAAACCTAGGTTTCCAAAACCTTTTGTTTTCACATCCAAACTATACATGTTTCCAAAACCTCTTTTCTACGTCAAAACTATAATTTTTCAAAAATAGGGTTTCTAGAATCTCCCTTTCCAAATCCTTGCCAAATCCTATCTTCCCTTTAAGAAACCAAATCAAATCTCCCCGCTTAGGAAACCAAATCCAATCCTCCGTTTTTGGAAACAAAATCAAACCTTTGCTTTTAGAAACCAAATCCAATCCCTTCCTAATCCAAACCTTTCTTAGTTCAATTCCTTCCTAAACCATAAGTTTCCTAAACTTAAACTTTAAATCTTTCCTTAAATTTCAAAATCCAACTCTTTCCTAATTCCACTCCTTCCTAATCTTCTACTTTCCTAAATCTTAAGTTTCCAAAACTTGAACATAAAAATCTTTCCTAAGTTTTAAAACTCGACTTTCAAATCTTTCCTAAATCAACCCTTTCCTAATTCTACCCTCTTTTCAAATCTTAACTTTTCAAACCTAAGTTTTCAAACCTTTCCTAAATTCAAACCTTTCCTAATCTCAAGATTTTCTAAAACTCTAAGACTTTCTAAATCTTAAACTTTCTAAATTTCAAATCTTTCCAAATTCAAAACTTTCTAAATTTGAAACTTTCTCAAGTTAAATCTTTCTAAACCTAAATCTCTCCAAAATTCTAAACTTTCCAAAACTTCAACATCTTTCCAAATCTAAGACTTTTCTAAACTCAAAACTTTCTTAATTCGAACATTTCCTAAACTGAAAACTTTCCTTTTTCAAACCTTTCCCAAAACGAAACATTCCAATTTTCAAAACTTTCTTAATTTGAAACTTTCCAAAAATGAAACTTTCCTAATTCGAAACTTTCCTAAATCGGACCTTTCCTAATTCGAACCTTTCCTAAATCTAATATTTCTTAAACTCTTGAGTCTTTCCTAAGTCTCATCTTTCTTAAGTCTAGGTTTCTTAAACCTTCTCTTTCCAAAACAAGTCAAAATTCATCTTTCCAAATTAAAGTCCAATCTTCTCAATTTCAATTTCCAATCTCCTCTTCTAATCTCAAATCAAATCCAATTTTCAATTCAATCTCTTTCTTCCAATCAAATCAATCTCTTTTCAATCGGACTCCGGTCCGAACTACGACTGACCTGATTCCCCCAAAGGGTTATGTAAGCAACCTTCATAGGTGCAGTCACAATACTTTTCAAACTTTCAATTCCACCCTCATGGGTGCGGTCTCCACATTTTTCAAATCTCAAATTCCAATCTATTTTCAAAATTCTAATTTTTCCATTTTCAAATTTCTATTTCCAAATTTTTAAACTTTCCAATTTCAATTCCATCTTTTCAAATCTATTTTCAAATCAAATTAATTTCAAATCAATCTCTTTTCAAATCTATTTTTCAATTCTCTTAACTTGCACTTGCATATCATGCATCATGTTAGTTTCTTTTCAAGCATTGTTTTCCAAAGTGGGTAGGATTGAACTATAGTTAGTCGAAGACTCTCATAGGTGAATCTAGGGTAGATTGACATGTAGGTACCGAAAGGGCGGGGTAGAACGATGGCTTAGTGCGTCTTCCCTACATGTAACCAACCTCCAAACCTAGAATCACTGATTTCAAAGACCAAAAAGGAGTTATTTTTCAAAAAAGGGCTAAATGTTTTCTAAAGGTTGCCAAACAACCTGTTTTCCTAAAAACCCTCTCTTGAGGAGATATTTTCAAAATCGTTTTCCAAAAATCCCTAAGTGTAGTCTTCGGATTATTCTTAGTTTTTAAGTGACCTAACTCACCTTAATCAAGTTAGGTGGCGACTCCAATATTTTTCAAAAGCCCTTTATTCAAATCTATTTTCAATTCAAACCTAATCGCACTCATTCTTCTAGGAGGGTGAGTTCTAACGAGAGAGTACAGCATTTTTCCCACTTGTGTGAGTATTCCTCGAGTGCGAAAAATCTGGGCGTGACAAAGGGTTTTGGAGAGAGATCTCAAAAATAGCACAAAACTAAGCAAAAACTCTCAAACCCGTAGCTGCTAGTTTAAAAATCCCCGCAGACCATGCGCCACTTATAATGCCGCACAAAAATCCCCGAAGGTCGTGCACCACTTTTTGCCCTTAGAAAAGAGTTAGTTTTAAATCACTCTCGATTTTCAAACTTTTTTCTCAAAAAGTTCAATACAATCTCAAACTCGGTTTCCTAACTTTTCATAAAAAAGTTTATTTCAAAAGCAATCCTGGTTTTCTAAACTTTTATCCTCAAAAAGTTTATTTCAATTTCAATCTCGGTTTTCTAAACTTTTTCCCCTCAAAAAGTTATTTTCAAAATCATTCTCGGTTTTCTAAAAATTGTTTTCAAAATCAACCGATTTTCTAAATTTTTATCCTCAAAAAGTTGGTTTCAAATCGATATCGGTTTTCTAACTTTTCCCTCAAAAAGCTTAAATCAATTTTAACCTCGGTTTTCCAAAAACTTTCCCCTCAAAAAGCCCACCGATCCAGGCCCAAAGCTTGGTTTTTAAAAAGCTTTCCCTTCCAAAAAAAAAGCATGGTTTCTTAGGGCTTTCCCTCAAAAGCCCGGTCCTATGGTTTCTTAGGGCTTTCTCTCAAAAGTCTCAATTCGATAGTTTCTAAGACTTTTCCTTTAAAATCCTATCCCTCTCCCTACTCTAAAGAACCATTTTTAAAGTTTCCCAAAACCTTTTTTCCACAAAAATTCTAAGTGCCAAATTTTTTTAAAAATTCGGCAGAGTCCCGTTTGTAAAATACTTCTACAATGCCACACAACTACAAACTCACAACGTCACCAAACACGTAATATCTTGCCACCTACCCAACACGAGGCATAGATGGGCAAACATCAATTTTTTTTTAAAATTCCCTAGGCTATTTCCTTACCTTTTTCTAAACACCTTCAAAAATGTTCACAAGTTTTCCAAAAACATGCACAAAACTTTTCAAAAATAGTTTTAGAATTTTCTAACAACAATCCAACACCCCAAGGATTTATTCCTTAATTTTTTCAAATTTCTCATATTTTTCAACAATTTTCAAATTTTTAAAAAATTAAAAAACACAATTGTTTTAAGAAAATTATGAAACTTCACACGGTTATTCAAAACATTTTTATAAGACGTCCTACGCAAAAACATTGCAAGAAAATGCATTACCCAGTGCCCAAATCACGAGTTTTTCTAAGCTTGCAGGAAACCCTTTCGCCAAAACAAGGCAATCTATACAAACACACTTGAATGATCACTAAAACGCAACAACAACCCCGTAGATGCATTCAAAACATTCAAGAACCTCAATTTGAACTATACACATGCTATTTGGGGATCTGGTGCTCTTGAAAATTCTTGAGGGTTTTGCTTTTGAAATTCTTGGAGAAGTTTTGTCTTCCTAGCTTTCGGGTTTAGTATGGGTGTTGCTATAGGAGTTACTCGTGGTGGTTTGAGAGTTACTACTGGTGGCGGTTGAGGAGGGGCAAATGGTACCTGTTGTGTCTGTTGTTGTTGCAGCAGATTACTCATAGTCTGAAGACTTTGCAGAATTCGATTCCATTGGTTATTGGTTAGGGTCTCATCATTTGAACTTGATTCCGTCCGGCTCTTATCCTTGCCATCTAAAATTAGTATCATTGTTAGTCTGATTTCTGTTATTGTATGACACAGTACCATATCCAGACAAAATTTCCAGTACTATCACTTAATAGAAGCGACAAATAGATAAGTGCGATCTATTACAAAAAATAACGAATACATAAGTGCTAGGTATAGATAACAAAATGTCATAGCACTATTCAATCTCTTCCTCCTATCTACAGTGGTCAAAATAGGGAGGAACGGATATAACTCACAAACTAATATAAACATACATAGTTCATACTTAGCATTCTATTTATTTCTACAACACTTCCTGCCTAGCCAGATCCCATGCTCACATCCTCGTCTGGGTCCTCCTCACTTTCCAACACTTCTATTACTGGGGTACCTGATGTGGTAGGTATGGTAAGACTGACTACAGGGGTGGGGTTAGTCATTGACACCTCAGGCGTTAGGGGATGATATTCGGGCGATGGTGGGTGATACCCAGGAGGTGATACTGTAGGCGGGGCAATCTGTTGTCCCTGTGAAGTTAGGTGAGGTGAAGGCGGATCAAGCTTTCCCTGTCCTCCTGCAAATGGTAGGTCTCTAGACAACTGCATACTGAGTATCAGCCGTTGGTACTCAGCAGGGCCCCTCACAATCTTAGAAACCTCTTGAGCTATTCCTTTCACTAATGTCACTCGATGTCATGCTACGAAATCTTGTAAGGTTCTAGGAAGATCCCCCCATCTCTAAGCGACCCCCATAATCTCAGCGCAGAGAAACGCCTTAGCCTGGTTATGTGTTACATTCCTACAGTTAGCCCTCATCTCACTTTCAACTTCTAACTAATGCATGAGTACATCATCCCACACAGATAGATTCATCTACACCAAAGAGTTAAGGTTAGCACTCAATAAACAATCTATAATTAATATGACTTAAGGGTTTTGACAGGTAATAATGTTAACTCTCCAAAAAGACCTAAAACCGTGTTCTGATACCAATTTTTGTCACTACCCATATTATCCTCTAGATCGAGACGAGGGGTTTATCAGTTAAAGATACATATCAACATTCTTCCCAAAATGATTATTACATCCAAAGAACATTATTCTTTTAGTTAAGATCCATAACTTTAATTTATGTACAATCCAAACTAAACATTAAGGAAAACTTCCAACTGAACTGTATGGTTCATTTCTCGTAATTATTTCCTTGGAATCTAGCTGGTGTCTCATTTCCTGAAAATTTGTCTCATAAGATAGGAGTGAGCTGCGAAGCCCAGTAGAAATACCATGACTCCATAAGACACAAGTTTAAAATACAGTGTGGTATAGTTATGCTATGATATGCATATGTACCCGTTTCTTTTTATCATCACTAGAATCCTGCAGGTATGTCCTGCCTAGGGCATCATCAAGCCCAGTGGGCCCACCCTTGACACTTCTTCTCTTCAAGTTTAGTCGAGGCCCACCCATGATTATCTAGCCCCTATCAAGTTAATGAATACTGATTCGTGGTAGCCCTGATACCAGTTGATCAGAAGTCACCCATAATATCCACCTGAGGTTCTTTCATTTATCTGGTTATTCTACGCTTATCTCTCCCCAGTGATGCGATCATACATAAAATGCACTTTTGCAAGGCATGCATCATAATAACGCAAGATATAACTTTTAGCATATGAACCAGTATTTGAATTTAAAGGACATAATTTCATGAGCATGTAACCGAACATTTAATATAAAAGAAAATAAGCATGTATCTTAGAGGACCCACAGTTTCCTACCCTGCTAGTACATGTGCAGAAGATTTGTTTCGGTTCTTCAAATATTTTCTATTCATATCACAATAATTAAATATCTATTTTCCTTATATATTTTTACTAAGTAAGTTAGACTGTTAGTAGTGCGGTATCATAAATAGTCAAGATCTCGGGTGGTACACATCTATGGTAGGAACAAAACTGCCCAGTGGCTCGAAATAGGAGATATTCTGGAATTCTTATAAGAGGTAGCTACTATGGCTACTCTCCCATATCCATGTCCCCTATATGTTAAGAGATTTTCTGGTAAAATTCCAAAATATTTTCATATTTCCTTTATTTTATGTGAATTTTCTTGCCAAACATAGAAAAAAATTCATGATAATTCACAAAGAAGTCCTTGTGGTCTGAAATTTTGAGCATAAGATATTTAAATGCTCATAGCATGGCCATAAAAATTTAGAGCCAAACTCAGTGGGATGCACCCACACGCGCCACCAGTCGCGCGTAAGGGAGGAAGGCACAGCCTTCTTCTTCCTCCCACCGCGACTGGTTGCGTTCATACTCGATTTTCCAGCCAACCACTGGTATTCCTAGCCATACATGTGAGCTCCATGTCTTGGTAAGTTCCTGGGCTTCACACTCATGGCTAGAGCTCGACCAATGGTGGCTGGAGGTGGCCAAACGGAGCCCGAAATGGTGGCTGCATGACGGAACCCTAGCTGTTCAAACCTGCAACATCCATTTTGGCTGTCTTCCCTCCATTTTTAGATGTTGAGCCCTTTATGAGTTTTATTTCTGACCCCAAGACAAGTCGGCCCCAAGTGGTGCGGTCGACAACGGTGGGCAGAGCAACGCTTCTGGTAACTTTTTTGGAAAAATACTCCTCCAGGAGTTGGACAGGGCATGTACAGAGGCTTTGGGTCTCTCTAGGACACTTATAGGTGTCCTTGAGAAACTCCATGGCCACTGCAACTGCCCCCAGCCCCTATCTCCTTGCCACGGCCAAAAACATCGAGAATAACCTCTCTCTCTCTCTCTCTATCTTCTGTTTTTCTGAGTTTTCATCCACGGTTATCCTTCTATTCAAATGGTTTTGTGATAAGGGAGGTGGAGGGGAGTGGTTTCTCACCTTAGAGTGTCGCTGAGAAGCTCGTCCTAAAGCTTTCTCTTCTTCCTTCTCTCTTTATCTCGGTTTGTGTTTATTTTATATGTTTCCGACTAACTCCCTATGTTACTCAAATTGCTTACAGAAAACAGAAGCATTCTAGTGACTTTCAGAGAGTATATAAGGCCAGGTGTCATGCCAAGAAGATGCATGAAGTGCAAAGTGGTGTATCGGCACAATTCATTACATTGTGCCTAAGTCGATGTATTATATTTAATCTATCTATTATGTCATGGTTTGATATATCTATTGATATAGTGGTTATATGTGAACTTGCGTATAAGGGATACCATCCACCTTTACATGGGTGTAGTCATATCAAGAGTTTAGTGAAGTCTTGGTTTATAATTGAACCGGTGGAGCCTTGAACCGGTTCATTCATGGTTGCTAATGCATTGTTACAAGGATTTGGGATGGTTCACATAGGGTTTTAAATATTGTAGTGAGTTGTATTCAATAAGAGAGTGAACCGGCTGAGTGTGTATGTGTAATCGGTTAAACTGTTGCTTTGTTGTAGTGGGCCGTTTTGGGTAGATTTTGGACCAGTTCGAGTATAGGTTAGTTCATAAGGAAGGGTTTAGACTGGTGTGTCTAGTGGTTCGACGTTCAATTCTTCGGTCCAAGGAAGAAACAGTCAAAATAAGTGAGGACAATTTTGATTTAGAGGGAAATTAATGGTGGTGATCGTCCTTCTTGTTTATCAGAAACAAAAACAGGAAAACTCTTACCCTTTTATTAAGGATGTAATGCAGTCAAGAAAATTTAGGGTGTTATAGTCTTACCTCCTTTAGGAAATTTCGTCCTCGAAATTAGTCTCAAACAGGTAAGGGTATCGGGTCCTCATATCCGACTCTACTTCCCATGTGGCTTCTTCTATTCCATGATGTTGCCAAATTACCTTAACTAGAGAAATTTCTTTGTTTCGCAAAATTTTTATCTGATGATCCACTATCTCAATGGGCCCTTCGTCATATGAATGATTGGGCTATACCTTAATAGTTTCCCATTGAATTATATGAGTAGGATCAGGGTGATATTGCCTCAACATAGACACAAGAAATACATTGTGTATCTGATTTAATTCTAGGGGTAATTCCAATCGATATGCTACTTGCCCAATTCTTTCTGAGATACAAAAAGGTCCAATAAATCATGGTGTCTGTTTTCCTTTTTTTGCCAAATCGCATCACACCTTTATGTGGCATTACCTTTAAAAATACTCATTCACCAACCTAAAATTCCAAGGGTTGCCTATGCCGATCTGCATAACTCTTTTGTCGGCTATAAGTAGTCTTAAGCCATTCCTATATTGTTTTTACTTTTTCTATGGTCTCTTGAATGATATCTGGTCCACACAGGAATTTGTCTCCCAATTCTAACCAACAGTTGGGTGCTCGACAGGGTCGTCCATATAGTGCTTCATATGGGGCCATTTCTATGCTAGTTTGATAACTGTTGTTGTAGGCAAACTCTGCTAATGGTAGATAATCACTCCAGGTTCCTTGGAAGTCCAAAACACAAGTGCGGAGCATGTCTTATAAGATTTGATTGGTTCTCTCGAATTAGTCATCCGTTTGTGGATGATATGTTGTACTCATGTGTATTTGTGTTCCTAGAGCTTTTTGTAAACTTTGCCAAAATTGCGAAGCAAATCTGGGATCTCGATCTAACACAATAATTTTGGGTACTCCATTCAATCGAAGTATTTCTTTCACATATAATTGACTCAAAGTACTTAGATTGTCGGTTGCCTTTACGGGTAAGAAGTGTATGGTTTATGTCAGTTGGTCCATAATGACCCAAATCATATCATAACCTTGCTGAGTCTTTGGTAGTCCTGTGATAAAATCCATGGTGATTTGTTCTCACTTCCATTCTGTGATTGGTAACGGTTGCAATAATCCACTCGAGCGTTGGTGTTCTGCTTTTAACTGCTGACAGGTAAGACAACATGCCACAAATTTTGCAACATCTTTCTTCATTCCTTTCCAATAATATTATCGCCTAAGATCCTGATACATCTTAGTGTTTCCTAGATGGATGGTAAATTTAGAATGGTGTGCTTCTGATAGTATCTTTTGTTTCAACTCCTCCGTATTTACTACAAAGTACCTTCCCTTATATCGAAGTTCGCCCTTCTAACCTATAGTCCATTCTAGATCATTTTCTCTTTTTCCTACTTTTTCCTTTATCTCCTGCACTTCTGGGCTTCCTTGTTACATTGGCTTTACCTGAGTGATATTGTAAGGTGAAATCATAATATTCCATATACTCCACCAATCTTCTTTGCCTTAAATTTAAATCTTTTTGATTAGTGATATACTTAAGACTCTTGTGATCAGTAAATAATTTGACCTTTTCTCCATAAAAATAACATCTCCAAATTTTGAGGGCAAAGATTACTGCAACCATTTCTAAATCGCGAGTAAGATAATTTTCTTCATGATTTTTGAGTTGTCTTAACCCATAGGCTACAACCTTCCCTTCTTGCATTAGAACACATCCCAACCCTTGACGGGAGGCATTAGTATATACCACATACGGTTTCCCACTAATTGGAAGAGTAAGAATGAGGGTTGTGGTCAATTTATCCTTTAATTGTTGAATTGCTTCTTCACACTTGTCCGTCCATATGAATCTCACTCCCTTTCTGGTTAGCTGCATAAGAGGGCCTGCTATCTTAGAGAATCCTTCCACGAACCTTCGGTAATACTCTTCTAATCCTAGAAAGCTTCGAATTTCAGTGATAGTAGAAGGTTTCTTCCAACCCATTACTGCTTCTATTTTTGTAGGGTCTACTAATATTCCTTCCTTAGACACCACATGCCCTAAGAATTGTACCTTTTTTATCCAAAAGTCACATTTGCTTTGCTTGGCATAAAGCTGATGTTTCCTTAAGATCTGCAGAGTTATCCTTAGGTGTTCCCTATGGGTTTGCTCATCTGGAGAATATATAAGGATGTCATCAATAAAGACAATTACAAAACGGTCTAACTGATCTTGGAACACTCTGGTCATCATATCCATGAAGGCAGCAAGTGCATTAGTTAAACCAAAGGGCATCACCACAAATTCAAAATGTCCGTAACGGGTTCTAAAGGCGGTTTTTGCAATGTCAAACTCTCTTATTCTCAACTGATGATATCCTGACCTTAAATCAATCTTAGAAAAGTACGTTGCTCCTCTGAGTTGATCGAACAAATCATCAATTCTCAGAAGGGGATATCTATTCTTAATTTTCACCTTCTTTAACTACCGACAGTCCACACATAGTCAGAGAGTTCCATCTTTCTTTTTCACAAATAACACCGGTGCTCCCCATGGTGAAGTGCTAGGGTGGATATACCCTTTCTCTAATAACTCGTCCAATTGTATTTTCAATTCCTTGAGTTCTGCCGGTGCCATCCTATAGGGTGCAATAGATATGGGAGCTACTCCGGGTATAATTCAATTACGAATTCTATTTCTCAGTTTCGGGGTAATCCAGGTAGGTCTTCTGGAAATACATCTAGGAACTCATCTACTATTGGTATAGGCTTTGTCTTGGTTTGACTCTCACTCTCTTCCTTTAACATACTAAGGAAGTAAAAACATACTTCTGTTAACTTCTGTCGTTCACTAAGAGTTACCCTGGGTTGTACCATAGTTATATCCTTTTCCTTTAGGAAAACGCACCTCATCTTTATTTGGGTGCCACAAAATTAAAGTCTTTTCGCTACAATCCATGATTGCTTTGGTTTGTGTTAGTCAATCCATTCATAATATCAAATCAAACCCTTCCATGTGTAATTGAATTAAATCCACTGTAAATTCATAAGTGCCTACCCGCAAAACACTAGACAGACATCCTACGTGTACCAATACGATTCCAGTGGTAGGAGTTTGAATACCCAATGGTATGGTTAATGGTGTGGTAGATAAGTTTAGATGATCTACGCATTTTGTAGAAATAAACAAATGTGTAGCTTCTGAATCAAATAATACGGTAACCCATGAATTGTAAAGTACGATCATACCTTCAATCACCGTATTAGAGGTCTCACCATCTCCTTTGGTTGTAGGGAGGGCGAACATTCGAGGTGCAATGGGCTGACTAGTCCGTTTCCCCTTTCCTACTCCCCCTTGATTAATCCGATTAAAGTTGGTTGAGGTGGTCTCGGGTCGCCGGTCGCCCTACAGTGGTTTGCTGGGAAGTTGTTGTGGAACTTGTCGAGAAACTCTGAGTTGACTATACTCTTGGTGGTACTAGATTGGTATTACTATTACTACTTTTGGTGCTCATGGCATGTGGGCAGTTCCATCTCAGATGTCCTTTTTTATGACAGTTGTAACAGATTGGTCCGTCATTCTGGGTTCCCCGAGGATTTATCCTGACTCTTGGGGAGTAGGGCTAATATCGAGAGTTCAAGTGTCTAGAGTTGTTAACATTAGGGGAACCTCTTGAGGTTCGATTAAGTTCCCTCCGACTTGAAGCTTATAATCCATCTAACTCTTATTCTATGAGCATAGCTCGATCTATCACCTCAGTAAATTGCTGGCCCATAAATGCTACTACCCGTGATCGAATTGCAAGTCTTAATCCTTTAAGAAATCTTCGTGTCTTTCTTTCTTCAGTAGATATGAAATTTGGGGCAAATCGTGATAATTCCAAAAACTTAGCCACGTACTGACCTACTGTCATACTGTTTTGTTGTAGTTATACAAACTCTTCCATCTTGGTCTCCTTTACTATTTCCCGAAAGTAATGGTTCTGAAAGAGAGTTACAAACTTTACCCATGATAAGTTTCTTACATCCCTTATTAGTTTGATAGAATCCCACCAAAAATCAGCCTCTCCTTGAAGGCAGTAAATTATAAATTCCACCTGGAATTCTATGGGTGTTCCCATAATATCCAACACCTTGCGAGTCTGTTTAAGCCATCTTTCTGCTATTAGGGGATCTGGTGCTCTTTAAAATTCTAGAGGATTTTACTTCTGAAATTCTCAGAGAAGTTTTGTCTTCCTATCTTCTGGGTTTAATATGGGTGTTGTTATAGGAGTTACTCGTGGTGATTCGGGAGTTACTACTAGTGGTGGTTGAGGAGGGGAAAATGGTACTTGTTGTGTCTGCTGTTGTTGCAGCAGATTACTCATAGTCTGAAGACTTTGTAGAATTTGATTCCATTGGTTATTGGTTGGGGTCTCATAGTTCCAACTTGATTCCGCTCCGGCTCTTGTCTTTGCCATCTAAAATTAGTACCATGGTTAATCTGATTTCTGTTATTGTATGACACAGTACCAGATCTAGATGAAATTTCCAATACTATCACTTAATAGAAGCGACAAATAGATAAGTGTGATCTATTTCTAAAAATAACGAATACATAAGTGCTAGGTACAGATAGCAAAATCTCATAACACTATTCGATCTCTTCCTCCTATCTACAATGGTCAAAATGGGGAGGAACGGATATAACTCGCAAACTAATATAAACATACATAGTTCATACTTAGCATTCTATTTATTTCTACTACACTTCCTGCCTAGCCAAATCCCATGCTCACATCCTCGTCTGGGTCCTCCTCACTTTCCGACACTTCTATTACTGGGGTACCTGATGTGGTAGGTATGGTAAGACTGACTACAGGGGTGGGGTTAGTCATTGACACCTCGAGCGTTAGGGGATGATATTCGGGCAATGGTGAGTGATACCCAGGAGGTGATACTGTAGGCGGGGCAATCTGTTGTCCCTGTGAAGTTGGGTAAGGTGAGGGCGGATCAAGCTTTCCCTGTCCTCCTGCAAATGGTAGGTCTCCAGACAACTGCATACTGAGTATCAGCTATTGGTACTCAGCAGGGCCCCTCACAATCTCAGAAACCTCTTGAGTTATTCCTTTCAATGATGTCACTTGATGTCATACTATGGAATCTTGTAAGGTTCTAGGAAGACCCCCCCATCTCTGAGCGACCCCCATAATCTCAGCACGAAGAAACGCCTTAGCCTGGTTATCTGTTATAGTCCTATGGTTAGCCCTCATTTCACTTTCAACTTCTAGCTAATGCATGAGTACATCATCCCACACAAATAGATTCATCAGCACCAAAGAGTTAAGGTTAGCACTCAATAAAAAATCTATAATTAATATGATTTAAGGGTTTCAACGGGTAACAATGTTAACTCTCCAAAAAGACCTAAAACCATGTTCTGATACCAACTTTTATCACAACCCATATTATCCTTTAGACCGGGACAAGGGGTTTATCAGTTAAAGATACATATCAACATTCTTCCCAAAATGATTATTACATCCAAAGAGCATTATTCTTTTAGTTGAGATCCATAGCTTTATTTTATGTACAATCCAAACTAAACATTACAGAAAACTTCCAATTACACTGTGTGGTTCATTCTCATAATAATTTCCTTGGAATCCAGCTGGTGTCTCATTTCTTGAAAATTTGTCCCATAAGATAGGAGTGAGCTGCGAATCCCAGTAGAAATACCATGACTCCATAAGACACAAGTTTAAAATGCAGTGTGGTATATTTATGCTATGACATGTATATGTACCCGTTTCTTTTTATCATCACTAAAATCCTGCAGGTATGTCTTGCCTGGGACATCATCAAGCCGAGTGGGCCCACCCTTGACACTACTTCTCTTCAAGTTTAGTGGGGGCCCACCCATGATTATCTAGCCCATATCAAGTTAATGAATACTAATTCGTGGTAGCCCCGATACCAGTTGATCAGCAATCACCCATGATATCAACCCGGGGTTGTTTTATTTATCCTGTTAATCAACCCTTATCTCTCCCCAGTGATGCGATCATACATGAAATGCACTTTTGCAAGGCATATATCATAATAACACAGGATATAACTTTTAGCATATAAACCAGCATTTGAGTTGAAAGGACATAATTTCATGAGCATGTAACCGAACATTTAATATAAAAGAAAATAAGCATGTATCTTAGAGGATGCACAGTTTCCTACCCTGCTAGTATGTGTGCAGAAGATTTGTTCCAGTTCTTCAAATATTTTTTGTTCATATCACAAGAATTAGATATCTATTTTTCATATATATTTTTACTAAGTTAGACTGTTAGTAGTGCGGTATCATAAATAGTCTGGATCTCGGGTGGTACACATCTATGGGACGAACAAAACTACCCGGTGGCTCGGAATAGGAGATATTATGGAATTCTTATCCAAGGTAGCTACTAAGGCTAATCTCCCATATCCATGTCCCCTGTATTTTTAGGGATTTTCTGGTAAAAGTCCAGAATATTTTCATATTTACTTTATTTTCTGTGAATTTTCATGCCAAACATAGAAAGAAATTCATGATAATTCACAAAGAAGTCCTTATGGTCTGAAATTTTGAGGGTAAGATATTAAAATGCTCATAGCATGGCCATGAAAATTTGGAGCCAAACTCAGTGGGACGTGCCCACACGCGCCACCAGCCGCGCGTGGGGGAGGAAGGCACAGCTTTCTTCTTCCTCCCACCGCGACTGGTTAGGTTCATGCTCAATTTTTCGGCCAACTGCTGGTATTACTAGCCATACATGTGAGCTTCAAGTCTTGGTAAGGTTCTGGGCTTCACACTCATGGCCAGAGCTTGACCAACGATAGCTGGAGGTGGCCGGACGGAGCCCGAAATAGTGGCTGCATGGCGGAACCCTAGAGGTTCAGAACTGCAACTGCCATTTTGGCCATCTTCCCTCCATTTTCAAACATTGATCCCTTCATGAGTTTTGTTCCTGACCCCAAGACGAGTCGACCCTAAGTAGTGCGGTTGGCAACGGTGGCTGGTGGCCGAAGCCACGCTTCTGGGTAACTTTTTTGGTGAAATACTCTTCTAGGAGCTGGACAGAGCATGTACAGAGGCTTTGGGTCTCTCTAGGACACCTATAGGTGTCTTTGAGAAACTCCATGGCCGTTGCAACTGCCTCCCAGCCCCTATCTCTCTTACCACGGCCAAAAATACCAAGAATAACCTCTCTCTCTCTCTCTCTCTCTCTCTCTCTCTCTCTCTCTCTCTCTCTCTCTCTCTCTCTCTCTCTCTCTCTCTCGCTCTTCAATTTTTTTGAGTTTTTAGCCATGGTTATCCTTCTATTCAACTGGGTTTGTGATGAGGGAGGTGGAGGGGAGTGGTTTCTCACCTTAGAGTGTCGCTGAGAAGCTCGTCCTAAAGTTTTCTCTTCTTCCTTCTCTCTTTCTCTTGATTTGTGTTTGTTTTATATGTTTCTGGCTAACTCCCTTTGTTACTCAAATTGCCTATAGAAAACAGAAGCATTCTAGTGACTTACAGAGAGTATATAAGGCCAGGTGTCATGCCAAGAAGATGTATGAAGTGCAAGGTGGTGTATCAGCACAATTCATTACATTGTGCCTAAGTCGGTGTATTATATTTAATCTATATACTATGTCATGGTTTGATATATCTATTGATATAGTGGTTACATGTGAGCTTGCGTATAAGGGATACCATCCACCTTTGTATGGATGTAGTCATATCAAGAGTTTAGTGGAGTCTTGGTTTATAATTGAACTGGTGGAGCCTTGAACCGGTTCATTCATGGTTGCTAATGTATGGTTACAAGGATTTGGGATGGTTCACATAGGGTTTTAAATATTGTAGTGAGTTGTATCCAATAAGAGAGTGAACCAGCTGAGTGTGTATGTGTAATCGGTTAAACCAGTGCTTTGTTGTAATGGGCCGTTTTGGGTAGATTTTGGAATAGTTCAAGTATAGGTTGGTTCATAGGGAAGGGTTTAGACTGGTGTGTCTAGTGGTTTGACGTTCAATTCTTTGGTCCAAGGAAGAAATAGTCAAAATAAGTGAGGGCAGTTTTGATTTAGTGGGAAATTAATGGTGGTGATTGTCCTTCTTGTTTATCGGAAACAAAAATGGGAAAACTCTAACCTTTTTAATAGGGATGTAATGCAGTCAAGAAAATTTAGGATGTTATAGTTTTGCTTTGGCCATACACCACTAATAGTGGCGCATAACCCCCCAAAATCGGTTACAAATCTACCAGCCCCGTATCTAGCATTTTTGTAAGCCCTCATTAAGTCCCCTTGCGCCACTCGTAATGGCGCACGGCCAAATTCAAGGCCTGAACCACTTATAACTTTTCCACTTTTACACTATAAATAGAGGCCTCCTTCACTATTTTGGGTGAAAAAATTACCCAGAAATTCTCTCCCTCTCTTCTAGACAGCTCCCGAAGCCCTTTATCTCTCTTTCTCTCGAAGCCCTGTTGGCCAAATCCCTTTCCCTAAGCTCAAAAGCCTCCGGGCTCCACTGAAGGTCTGCTTGCTGCCAAGAACCTCCTGAAGTCTTTCCAAGTCCAAGGCCCAAACCTTCATCCAAGAAAGAAGAGACAAGACAAGGTAATCTCTACTTTATCTTTCTGTATTTTCCTACTTTCTCTTCTCCCTCCGAACCCGCTTGGGTTTTCTCTTTTTTAATCCCCTATCTCTAAAACCCCCCTTTCTTGCATGATTGGAATAAGAGGATATTAAGTCCGTGTCGAGAGTGAACACTAGGAGATTACTGATCGGGACTCTCTTCTTGGCCCTCACTTGTTTCACGGCATGGCCTTAGGGCCCTCTTGCAATATGGTGATACCTAGCCTTATATGTTTCATGACGTTATTGTCGTTGTCATGCATTTGCATTCTTGCCATCTCTTTATCCCCTAAAATCATTTTTAAAGTTGATTTCTCAAAACCACCATTCTAGGTAGATCCTAACCCTCTCATGGTTAGGGTTTTCCTAGAAAAGTGTAACATTTTAAATGGCTCCTATAAGCCAACATTTGTTTCTTTTTAAAAACATGGTCTCAGAGTGATCCTAATCTTTTCATGATTAGAGTTGTTTTGAGAAAAGTGTGACATTCAAAATCACCCGAAAAGGTCTACATTTTTGGCATCGTGCTATTGTTGTTTTTTTTTAGTCACGAGCCTAAAGTGATACTCGTCTTCTAATGGCTAAAATGGCTTTAGGCAAAGTGCGATATTCATTTGGATGTTTAAAATCCAAGATAGGATTTCAGGCCCTAAAACATGTTTTCAAAAGACTCATTTTTTGAATAATTTACAAAACTCTAATTTGTTAAACCCTAGAAGTCCAATCCTAGGAAAATCCTATTTTTGCCAACTCGAAAACTTTCCTTTTTCAAGTAAAAATTATACCTTTTTCAAACCCTCAAAATCTTCAATTTTCAAATCAATCAAAACTTCCCTTTTCCAAACTTTTCTCTTTAAAATCAATCAAATTAAAACCTTCTATTTCAAATCCCTCAAATCACTCCTTTTTCAAACCTTCCAAATTTAAAACCTAAATCAACTCCTTCCATTTTGGAAACAATCCAAACTTGCCTTTTTGAAAATCAAATCAAATCTTTTCAAGTCAAGTCAATATTTTCAAATCAAATCCAATCTTCCTGAAAATGAAACATTTCCAAATCCAATCTTCCTGAAAAGGAAACATTTTTCAAATCCAATCTGTTTAAATCAAATCAAATCTTTTCAACTCAAGTCAATATCTTCAAATCAAATCCAATCTTCCTAAAAAGGAAACATTTCTAAATCCAATCTTCTTGAAAAGGAAACATTTCAAAATCAAATCAAGTCTTCTTGAAAAAGAAACATTTTCAAACTCAAACTTTCCTGAAAAAGAAAACTTTCTAAAAATGGAAACTTTCTAGAAATAGAAACCTATTTCAAAATTCTAACTCTTTCAGACTCTTGTCCAAACTACGGCTAACCTGATCCTCTTTAAGGAAGTATGTAGGCAACCCTTCATGGGGTGTGGTCACAACCCTTGTCAAATTTTCAATTTCACAACCCTTTTCAAGTTCCACAACCCTTTCCAAATTCTCAATTCCATAACTATTTTTCAAACTCAATTTCATCTTTCAAACTCTTTTTCAAACTTTGTTTTTAAAAGTTTACTAAGTGGATAACATTAAACATAGGTAACCAATGAGTCATAATTAGGTGAGTAAAAGGTGAATAGATATATAGGTACCGCAAGGGCAGGGTTGGGTGATAGTCTTAGGACATCTTCCCTACACATAACCAACCCGCAGACTTAAGAATTTCTATTTCAAAGACCAAAACTGGAGTCAATTTTCAAAAGGGCTTTACAACATTTTTAGGTTTGTCAAACAACCCTACCTTCTAAACCCTCTCATGAGAACGTCGCTCAAAAATACTTTCTAAAACCTAAGTTTAACCCTCGAGTTTTACTTGGTATAAATAACCATGCACATCTTTAACTATGTTAGGTGATGACTTCAAAGACCTTTTCAAAAAACCCTAATCAATTCCATTTCAAAAATTTAAACCCCGTCGCATTCGTCCTTCTAGGAGGATGAGTTTTAAAGAGAAAGCACCGTACTTTTTCCCGAGCCAAGAGGGCTTGGTTCTAGAGGAAAAAACGGGGCGCGACGGGTGGTTCCCCTGAGGCTGCGTCTTTGGCAAGGGTCGTGAAGTCCCTTACCCAAGAGAAGGATGAGCTCCTTACTATATGTTAGGGCTATAAGTGAGATAGGTCCTTCCCCATGGCTGTGTGAGCTTCTTCCAGTGCCCCTCCTTCTGTTGAGTTAGCAGAACCGTCTAGCATTGGTGCGGGTAATTTCCTCCTTATTGTTGATGATGTTGGTCCAAAAGGCAACCCAAGAGGGGGGTAAATTGGGTTTTTTGAAGATTAATAGCAATTAAGATAAATTAAAATTAATCTAAGCAATGTAACAGTGATCAATCTATTTGTAATGCAATGTAATCAAAAGGAAAAGAGAAAACAGAGCAATAGAATGAACACAGAGAGTTACCGAGGTTCAACCACAAACCGTGATCTACGTCGTCAACCCAAGATCTGTTGAAATCTTCTTCCACTATGTAATCTCCAATTATAAATGGATTGTTGATTGACCAAATGCTCAGCTCACTATACAAGAACTTTTGCCCAAGTTCTTCAACCACCAATTGGTTTTGTCCAAGCTCCACTCAAACTTACAAGAGTTTTTTTTTCTCAAGAGAACTCTCAAACGCTCACTTACAAGTGTATATAAAAATATACAAGTAACTCACAAACTCTCTAACAAGAGTAGATTATACAATTAAAGCTCGCAAGTGAAAACTAGAAGAATATTTAGGAATTTCAGTTGATCAGTCAATGATTCTTGTTTCTTGTCTCTCTTCCTTATTATAAATGCAGCTGGAAGCTTGTATATAAACCTCTGTATTGATTTCATCCGTTGGAGGTTGTTGGGCTTCATTTAATGCACGTCCAGTCTATTATAACATTAGAAAAACTAGCCGTTATATTCCAAGGGGTCGACTCCAGGCTTGTAGAGTCGACACTTTTGGTTCTGCATTCACCAGATGTTATCCACTGTCTCCATGAGTCTGCTCTTCATATCAATGAGTCGGTTCCTTATTCATTCTGTCTCCACGTCATTTTGCTTCTGTAGTTATGAGGCGACTCTTCAATTTCATGAGTTCACGCTTTGTACAGAAAATTTGCTTCAGGTTTCATAAGTCGATTCTTTATATCAAAGAGTCGGCTCTTTGCTCATTTAATCTTTAAGTTTTCTACATCTGTCTTCATAAGGCGACTCCTCATTTTCATGAGTCAGCTCTTTGTCCATTTGGTCTTCAGGCTTTTGCTTTTGTGTTCATGAGGCGACTCTTCATTTCCATGAGTCTGCTCATTGATCATTTTGTCTTCAAGCCTTTTGCGTCTGTCTGCATGAGGCAACTCTTCATTTCCATGAGTCTACTCATTGCCCAAAAATCTGCTTTCTGACTTACAATGATTTAGTTCATCTCAGTAATAGTATAAGATCTTCAAGGAATCTTCTCTTTGGGGTATGATGATCAATCAAAGCTCTTTAACTCATCAAAGATATCTTCTATTCAATTTTGATTGAATCATTCATTTGATATTCATCTTTTCTTGACTTTCAAACTGTCAGAGCTTCATTAGATCAATGTTGATCTTTTTTTCTTCATTTGCAAGGCTTCCTCTTTCATTGTAGAACTATTTCTTTCAATGCCAAGCTTTCTCAATTATGTAGGGCTTCACAATGCTTCTTTGCATATTTCTTCTCTTTGCTAGCAATTCTTCTTTCTTCTTTAAAATCACTTCAATGAGACTTTTGTAAGCTTGATGAAATCTCTTCATACACATTGTCTTCATTGATTCTTTACATCTCAGAAGAATTCTTCACTTGAATTTCATGCAGAGATTAGGCAATCAATATGAATCTTCTTCTCAAGCAACTTCAATCACTTAATCTGGAATTAATCTTTGCATTCTTGATGAAATCTTCTCTTTAGCATTTTCAGTCTCTTCAACAATCAATTCATCTTCAACTGATCATTACACATTCTAATGAAATCTTCAATCTTTCTTGAGTGCAAATCAATCTTCAGTGAGTCTATGCATACTTGATGAAAGCTTCATTTGAATACCTTCATTCTCTTCAAATGAAAAGCATTTGTTTGAAGTAGAAATAGGCATCAATTCTCTGTTTGGTTCATTGCGTAGCTCTTGGAGTTCATTGCTTGATCTTAAACTTGTTATGCATTCACTTTGACATATATTAAACTTAAATTGAGTTTTAAGTCTAAATTATGAACTTTATTAATCTGCACACCAAGTAAATGCATTAGTAAAATAACACAAGGTTTAGTTATCATCAAAATTAACATGGGAATCTGTAAGCAACCCATTTTTGACCGCTCAGCAGTCTACACTCCGTCCAGACTTGTTTTCAAGTCATTGTGGACATATCCCAATCGAAACCAATCCTCTAGGTCCAAATTCCGTCTTTCCATCGCTTCGCGGGCCTGTCAGACCCAAATAGAGGCAAAATGACCAAAATGCCCTTAGGGGGCATTGACCTTTCCTTTCCAATTCCAATCCCTCTCTCGAGACAATTTATTCCTCGAGACAGTCCGAGTAGCGAAACTACTCACAAAACCATTAGAGTAGCGGAAATACTCACAAAACCGTTAGAGTAGCGGAAATACTCACAAATAGGTCGATATAGGGAATTAGCAACAAACCCCTGTGTCACGACGACCGCCGTTAGAGTGGTGAAAACACTCACAATCCAGGCACGTCTCTTCGGAGACGGTAAGACCCCTTTCCAATCCCTCTCTCGAGACAGTTTATTCCTCGAGACGGTTCCAATCTAGGCACGTCTCTTCGAAGATTGTAAGACCCCTTTCCAATCCCTCTCTCGAAATAGTTTATTCCTCGAGACGGTTCCAATCCAGGCACGTCTCTTCGGAGACGGTAAGACCCCTTTCCAATCCCTCTCTCGAGACAGTTTATTCCTCGAGACGGTTCCAATCCAGGCACGTCTCTTCGGAGACGATAAGACCCCTTTTCAAATCCCTCTCTCAAGACAGTTTATTCCTCGAGACAGTCCGAGTAGCGAAACTACTCACCAAACCGTTAGAGTAGCGGAAATACTCACAAAGCCGTTAGAGTAGCGAAAATACTCCCAAATCATCAATCCCGTCCGAGTAGCGGAAATACTCACCGTTAGAGTGGCGAAAATACTCAAAACCTAGGTCAACACCAGTGTCTGTTAGCCCACTTTGGTGAAAAATGTCCAAATTGTCCTGTGGACATTTTCCGAGACTTTCCGGTCAAGATGACCATTTTGCCCCTAGGCATCCGAACGCCCCGGGAACCACACCGGCTCTGGGTATCATACCGGTAATGTCCTGAGAATACTTTTTATAGTGTTCTCAACCTTCCTTTACCTTTCCGGATCATTCCGAGTCAGTTCCGGCCAACCCGGCACAAAATGACCGTTTTGCCCCTAGAGGGCCGATCTCCTTTTTCGACCACACCGGCTCTGGGTATCAAACCCGTAACCTCCTGAGGCTACTTTTTATAGTAATCTCAACTCCCCTTTACCTTTCCGGATCATTCCGAGTCAGTCCCGGCAAACCCGGTACAAAATGACCATTTTGCCCCTGGTGGGCCAGTCTCCTTTTCCGACCACGCCGGCTCTGGGAATCAAACCGGCAACCTCTGGGAACATTCTAAATAATGTTTCCAGATCCCAAGTCTTCTCCTGGGACAGTCCGAGTTTGTCCCGGCAATTTCCCGATCCGATTGACCGTTTTGCCCCTAAGGCCCCGAACAACCTTTCCGACCTATTTTGTTCTCGCTTTTCAAGTCAAATACCTCCAGGATACTATTTTAAGTGTTCTTGCTCCTTTCTGACCTTCCGGGTCATTCCCAGCTCCCTCAAATCATTCCCGGACTTTCCGAAGTCACTCCTAGTGAAGCCAGGCTAAAAATTACATTGTAGTCACTAGTACAGGCGCCCAAATCTCGTCAAAGATACGTTGCTTGCCGACCTTAAACCTTTCCTAATTGGCTGGCACCACTAGTTGTGGCGCCAAGCCAAAAAATGGCCTGGCGCCACTCCTAGTGGCTCAAGTGTAAAGTTTGCCCTGGCGCCACTACAACAGGCGCCAGGTTTGCCCAACTTCTATAAATACAAAGCCTCATTCAACGTGAAAGGGGTCTGAAAACTTAACCTAAAAATCCTATAATTTGATATACAGAGCTCGAGCACTCCCTAAACCCTAGCCTCCCTAGGTTTTCCCAAACCCTAGCCACTATACACAAACCCTAGCCTCCTATACACTCATACGCTCCCTCATACACTCATACACTAGCCTTCAACCATCCTTGGAAGACTTGAAGAGCTGTCATCCAAAGCTTGAAGACAACTCTTGAAGACTGAAGGTGAAGATCAAGACAAAAACTGAAGACCGAAGACAGCACGGCGCGCAAAATAAAGAAGACATACGGTAGGCTTTCTCTTTAATTTTCTGTAATTCCCCCTCTCTCTTCTCTCTCCAACCCACTTGGGTTTTCTCTATTTTAATCCCCCATCTCTTTCCCCCCCTTTCTTTCCATGCTTGAAACAAGGAGATTCCCGGTCCATGTGTAGGATTGGGCTATTGGAGAGTCACCGTGTCGGGGGCTTTCTTCTAGTCTAACCAAAGACCACGTGGGTCCGGCCCCCTTGATTATGTGGTGAAGCCTTAACCTTGTATGTTCACAACCCCAAATTGCATTGTGCATATCATAGTCTTGCATCTTCCAAAAACCGGTTTCAAAGTTGTTTTTCAAAACGTTTTCAAACTTGTTTTCAAAATTGCATCAAAATCTCTTTTTCAAAAACATGTTTTCAAAACCACAATTCTAGGGTGATTCTAGACTTTCCATGGCTAGGCTTGCTTTAGGAAAGTGTTACATTAAAAGTGACCTATTTGGTCTATATTTTCAAATCTTTATCGTTTTCCAAAACCACTTTCTTAAGGTGGTTCTAGCCCTCTTATGGCTAGAATCGCTTTAGGAAAGTGAGACATTTTCATACTTTCCAAAAAATTCTCTCTTCAAAAATCTCTTCCTAAAAATCTCTTTTTCAACATACTTTCCTAAAACTCTCCTCGTCAAAATTGTTTTCAAAAACTCCCTTCCAAAATCTATTTTTCAAAACTCCCTTTTTTAACTCCTTTTCAAAATCCTCTCCTCAAAATTCACTTTCTAGAAATCTTTCTAAAAAACTCTCTTTCCAAAATCTTCCTTCTAGAAATTCCCCTTTAGGATTTTCCTTCTAAAACCTACGTTTCCAAAAACACACTTTCCAAAAACTCATTCTCTTTAAAATCTTTTTCCAAAAACTCCATCCCCAAAATTCACTTTCCAAAATTCCTCCCTAGGATTCCTTTCTAGAAAACCTTCGTTTCCAAAAACACACTTTCCAAAAACTCTTTCCTTAAAAGCCCAAGTCAAGCCCTAGAACTCACAATTAGGAAACCCTAACTTTCTTTCTAAAAACATGATTTTCAAACTTTGCCCCAAACCTAGGTTTCCAAAATCTCTTGTTTTCACATCCAAACTATACATGTTTCCAAAACCTTTTTTCTACGCCAAAACTATAATTTTTCAAAACTAGGGTTTCTAGAATCTCCTTTTCCAAATCCTTGCCAAATCCTACCTTTCCCTTTAGGAAACCAAATCCAATCTCCCCGTTTAGGAAACTAGATCCTATCCTCCGTTTTTGGAAACAAAATCAAATCTTCTCTTTTCAAAACAAAATCCAATCCCTTCCTAATCCAAACCTTTTTTTTAATTCAATTCCTTCCTAAACCATAAGTTTCTTAAACCTAAACCTCAAATCTTTCTTTAAATTTCAAAATTCAAATCTTTCCTAATTCAATCCTTTCCTAATTCTACCCTCCTTTCAAATCTTAACTTTTCAAACCTAAGTTTTTAAATCTTTTCCTAAACTCAAGCCTTTCCTAATTTCAAGACTTTCTAAAATTCAAACTCTAAAACTTTCTAAATCCTAAACTTTCTAAATTTCAAATCTTTCTAAAATCAAAACTTTCTAAATTTGAAACTTTCTTAAGTTAAATCTTTCTAAACTTCCAAACTTTCTAAATTCTAAACTTTCCAAAACTTCAAAATCTTTCCAAATCTAAGGCTTTTCTAAACTCAAAACTTTCTTAATTTAGGACTTTCTTAAGTTGAAACTTTCTTAATTCAAACATTTCCTAAACTGAAAACTTTCCTTTTTCAAACCTTTCCCAAAATGAAACTTTCTTATTTTCAAAACTTCCTTGTTTTCAAAACTTTCCAAATTCGGAACTTCCCTTTTTCAAAACATTCCAAAATTCAACACTATCTTAACTTGAAACTTTCTAAATTCTAAGCTTTTCTTAAACTAAACTTTTCCTAATTCAAAACATTTCTAAATTCAATACTTTCCTATTTCAAAACTTTCCTAAACCTAAAACTTTTCCTAATTCGAAACTTTCCTAATTCGAAACTTTCCTAGAATGACACTTTCCTAATTTGCAACTTCCCTAATTTGAACATTTCCTAAATCCAACCTTTTCTAATCTCCTAAACCTTCCAAGTCAAGTCAAATCTTTCCTAAGTCTCTTCTCTTTCCTAAGTCTAGGTTTCCTAAAACCAAGTCTTTCCAAAATCTATCTTTCCAAAGCAAGTCCAATCTTCTCAATTTCAATTTCCAACCTCCTTTTTCTAATCTCAAATCAAATTCAATTTTCAATTCAATCTGTTTCTTCTAATCCAATCTCTCTCTTCAAATCAACTCTTCTATTTTCAATCGGACTCCGGTCCGAACTACGACTGACCTGATTCCCCCAAAGTGATACGTAGGCAACCTTCATAGGTGCGGTCACAATACTTTTCAAACTTTCAATTCCACCCTCATGGGTGCAGTTTCCAAAATCTATTTTCAAATCTCAAATTCCAATCAATTTTCAAAATTCTAGTTTCAAAATTTCTATTTTCAAATTTCCAAGTTTTCAAACTTTCCAATTTCAAATTCTATCTCTTCAAATCTATTTTCAAATCAAATCAATTTCTTTCCAAATCTATTTCTCAGTTCTCTTTTCTTGCACTTGCATATCATGCATCATGCTAAATTAGTTTTCAAACATTGTTTTTCAAAGTGAATAGGGTTGAACTATAGTTGTTTAAAGACTCTCATAGGTGAATCTAGGGTAGATTGACATGTAGGTACCGAAAGGACGGGGTAGGGTGATAGCTTAGTGCGTCTTCCCTACACGTAACCAACCTCCGAACCTAGATCACTGTTTTCAAAGACCAAAAAGGAGTTATTTTTCAAAAAGGGCTAAATGTTTTCAAAAGGTTGCCAAACAACCTGTTTTCTTAAAAACCCTCTCTTGAGGAGATATTTTCAAAATCATTTTCCAAAAACCCTAAGTATAGTCTTCGGATTATTTTTAGTTTTTAGGTGACCTAACTCACTTTAATCAAGTTAGGTGGCGACTCCGAATCTTTTTCAAAAGCCCTTTATTCAAACCTATTTTTCAATTCAAACCTAGTCGCACTCATTCTTCTAGGAGGGTGAGTTCTAACGAGAGAGTACAGCATTTTTCCCGCTTATGTGAGTATTCCTCGAGTGCGAAAAATCTGGGCGCGACAGAATCAACCTTGAGTCAACAGATGAGCCGGTAGATCTTACTTCTATGGCCTTAATTGATTCTTCCTCAGATGATGACGAGGATCGCTTTATTTTTTCTCCCCGTTCCTGATACTTTTTGGGTCCTTGATCCCTACATTAAGAGAGGTGTTTTTAGTACTTCATATAACTTTTTTAAGTTTTCATTGCACGCAATTGTTAGCTTTTTTTTTTTTTTTTTTGCTGATGATGAATGGTGCCATTTCCTTCATAGTTAGTACAGACGAAGCTTTTATATGAAAAAGAATTTTAATGGAAATATACTCCATTTGGAAACAATTATGCACTTTTGCTTGTATATCCTTTGAAAAGATCCTTGTTTTCCTTCAACACTCGCTTAGCTGATCGTAAGTATGCCTTGCTTGAATCCTTGTGACTTTTTAACTATTTCTGCCTATCGAGATCCCTGGGATAGCTTTGTTTTAGTGCATAAGACCACCCCCCCCCCCCCCCCCCTTTCCTTTCTTTTGCTTGTTTTGCCACTGGCGCCCAGGTGGGTTTTTCACCAGTCCCAGTTCTGTCATTTTTGTACCAAGGCGCCTTTGCAGGTTTTTACCAAGGTCGACAGTTTTGTGTCTTGCCACACCCCCACCTTTTTACCTACCGTGCCCTTTCGAGTTTTCATTATATCCTTGGGAATTTGCATTATTTTTTTCAAGATTTCCATTTTCTATTGAGAAGCCTTAAATATGTGCTCGTGACATCTCTTGGCTTTCCTTAGCATGATTGCATTTCGAGGAGCTCATTTGGACTAGGCAATTTTAACCTTGATTTGAGAGGACTTTTATCGAGATTTGTAATGTGGGACAGTGGTTTCGAGGCTTTTTGAAAGAGAGGATAGACGCTCAAGCCTATCATTTTATTTGGGTTTTTCTATGACCACCTTTTGATAGTTTAATACTTGTATTCCTTTTTCTTTTTGCTTTTGTTTTTAGTCATTGCAAGCCCATACTGCCCCCTTCTTTTCTTTGTTTTTTTTTTTTTTTTTTGGCTTTTTTTTTAGGCGGGCACTCTTGATGCATTGCATTACCTCTTTTTCCACCTTCTCTATTTAGTTATTGTCTTATTCTGACCCTTTATGGGTGGTGATCACTTAGCTTGGGGTTTCCTTCGAAGAAACATAACTAGCTCAAGTGGGTTTGACAAGGGTTGTTTTCGGCTGTATGGTAGAGGAAATAAGGGCTCTCTTTATTTCAACAGTTAAATTGCTTAGTCCATTGAGCTCCTTGAAATAAGATCATGCTTTGGTGATTAGAAGAGATTGAGAGGAATGAATTCATCACTTCCAAATAGAAAATGGGAGAAATTACACATAATAATGTTTGACTGCATCAAAGTTTAGTAGGCTAGGGAATTCATAGCCATCCATTTCTTCCAAAATGAGAGCTCTTCTGGACAAGACCCTTTTAACTAGGAATGGCCCTTCATAGTTTGGGGTGAACTTGTCTTGTGCTTTCCCTTGGCTTAGGAAGATTTTCTTTAGTAGTAATCTCTTGGTTGGAAGGATCGTGGTCGCACTTTCCTGTGGAAGGACCGGGTCATCCGTCTTTTGTAGCATTGAGTGTGGTAAATTGCAGCCAGTCATTTTTCATCTAGCAAACAAATCTGGGCATATCGATCTTGGACCCACTCAACTTCTTCTAGTTTTGTCTCAATTAGAACTTTTAGAGACGAGATTTCAACCTCAATGGGGAGAACGGCGTTGGTCCCATAGACTAGCTCTTAAAGAGTGGCCCCAGTGAAGATTCTCACTGTTGTCCAGTAAGCCATTAGTGTAAAAGGGAGCTTTTCATGTCAATCTCTGTAGTTATCGACCATCTTCTGAAGTATTCTCTTGATGTTCTTATTAGCTGCTTCTACTGCCCTATTCATTTGTGGGGCGATAGCTGACAAAATTTCAATGGACGATGTTAAACTTTGGACAGAGTTTGACCGTTATCTTATTGTTTAGGTTGGTCGCATTATCTGTGATGAGAGACTCTAGAATTTCATACCAGTAGATGATGTGATTTTTAATGAACTTGTCAACTATTGTCTTGGCGACATGGGTGTAGGAGGCTGCTTCCACCCATTTAGTAAAGTAGTCAATGGTAACCAGGATGAATCAATGGTCAGTGGATGCCTTAGGAATGATGGGGCCAATCATGTCTATCCCCCACATAGAGAAAGGCCACGGCATTGTCATGGGATGAAGGACTACAAGCGGGGCTTTGATTATATATCCATGTATTTGACATTTGTGACATCGACATATCTAAAGCAATCAAATTCCATGGTCATCCAATAGTACACTGTTCGGAGGATCTTTTTAGAAAGCGTGTGATCGTTCATATGGGGACCGCAGACTCCTTCGTGTACTTCCTCCATGATGTCCTTGGCCTTACTTGCATCCACGCATTTCAACAAGCCTAACATTGATCTCTTGAAGATTTCGTTCCCAGCAATGAAGTAGTGGTTGGCCATTCTGGAAATGGTCTTCCCATCTTGGAGAGAAGCCAAGTCTGGGAACTTTCTTTTTTTAATGTACCTTTTAATGTCATGATACCAGGGTTGTCCATCCAACTCTGCGGTTGTGTGGAGTCAATAAGAAGGGGTGTCCCTGGAAAAAAAAAAAAAAAAAACCTGAAGAGGAAGGATCTTCGTACCCTTGTTAACCTTGATGGTTGTAGCTAGAGTGGCCAAAGCGTCTGCGAAGCCATTCTCAATCTGTAGAATGTGGTGGAAATCCATACTTTGGAATGATTGGCACAGGTCCCTAATTTGCTAGTGATATAGGGAGAGTTTGGCATCCCGAGTTTAGTGCACTTCCTTGAACTGTTGGATTATAAGGTTGGAATCCTAGAAGATAACTAGTTCCTCAATCTTCATTTTAATCGCATTTTAATTGCCAATCTTAATCCTAGGATACAGGCTTCATATTAGGCTATATTGTTGGTGCAAACGTCTAGTTTTAATTTAACCACAATCTAGTAATGGCTACCAGTTTCTGATACCATTACTATTCTAATTCCAGCTCCTTTCTTGTTGAAGGCACCTTTAAAGTACATATTCTATACTGGTTCCTCCTGCTTTTTAATTTCATCTTAAACAAATAGTATGTCCTCATTAAAGAATTGGAGTTCCATGGACTGATAATCTTCGATGGGGTTCTTTGCAAGGTAGGCTACTATCACATGCTCCTTTACTGCCTTGCAGGTGGTGAAAACTAAATCAAACTCTGAGAGGATCATATGCCATCGAGCAATCCGACTGGACAGAGTGGGCTTCTCAAAGATGTACTTTAGGGGATCATATACAAGTTTGAAGGTTTCACCACATTGTAAGTGGCCCTAAGACCATACTGTGATTGGTTAGGTTAAAGGAAGACCTCCGACATAGTGATCTCTCCAAAGCTTCCCCTGGGCATGGACCTAAGGTCCTTTTATTTCAAGCATGCAAGAAGAAGGGGTTTTGAGATAGGGATTGAAATATAAAAATAGTCCAAATGGACTAGGAGGAAGAAGAGAGAGAGAGAGAGAGAGAGGGATTACAAAAAAGAAAATAAAACCCTACCTTGTCTTCTTATTAGCTTGAATACTTCAATGGAGTACGTGCTTGAACCTTGCAATAGCCTTCAAGAGCTTCTAAGGGCTGGACTTGATCTTCAATGGAATGAGGAAGCTAGGGTTTCAGTGTTTAGGACTAGAGCTTTTGAGAAAACTAGGATTTTGAGAAATTTTGGGGGCTACAAAGAGTTTAGCAGAGCTTTGTTGCAATTTTCCTGACCTGGAATACACTGGGGGTGGTATGTATTTATAGACAAATTTTTTAAAACCTGGCACCACTAGAAGTGGCTCCTAGCTATTTTTTAGCTAGGCACTAGTAAGAGTGGTGCCACCTTAGTATGGCAATCATCCTGAAGATTTGATTCAGCTTGGGCTACAAGGAAAGCTGAATCAAATCTTCACTGTAAGTCGCTCCGGTTTGATCTGGAAAGCTGTCGGGCTTTGGGGCCCAGTTGAAAATGAGATAAATGCACCTGGAAGCGCCCCGAGGGTTGCTGGTTTGATACCTAGAGTTAGGATGGTTAAAAAGGATGACCGGTCTACTAGGGGTTAAACAATCATTTGGACCAGGAAGTATCATAATGGGCCCGAAATGGACCGGGATTGCACTTGGAGATTGGGGATACTCGTGGGAGTGCTCTGGGGATTTACCGGTTTGATACCCAAAGCTGGTGTGGTTGAAAAAGATGATCGGCCCATCAGGGGCAAAATGGTCATTTGGATTAAAAAAATACCAGAACGAGTCTGGAATTGATTGGAAAAGGATTTGGAGGTTGAGGATACTCATGGGAGTGCCCCTGGAGGTTTACCGATTTGATACCCAGAACTAGTGTGGTCAACGAGGGCGATCAGGGTGCCAAGGGATAAAATGGTCATTTTGACCAAAAACTACCAGAATTGGCCCGGAGTTGGTTCGAATGGCATTATGAACATGCCAGATTTCTGGAACAATCTTGGAAGGGGTAGAATTATCGTTCTGAGGATTTAGGTATCCTCTCAAAGAGCGTGGCAATTTGAATTGGACTGGAATGATATTTCAAAGGCATTTTGGTCATTTAGTCTTGAGTAGGCCTGATGGACCCAAGAAGTAACCGGTTGACTAGACTAAAGTTTGGAATCTTAGTTTGGGTTTGAATGTGTTATGGTACTTGAAAGTGAGTCCGGTCGGGCCGGAGGTTGCCGAGCGGACAAAAATGGGGTGCTTACAACATGTATATCATACCAAGCAACCCATCAAAGCATCTAATTACGCTATGATGTTATCCAAGTAGATCACATATATTATAATCAACCATGTATGAAAATCTCATAAACACATCATAAACAATCATCCAAATCAAATCCATGCTCATAATCCTTACAGCATGTAAACCAAACCTTCAGTGTAATAAATAACATATGTTATTTAATCAACACGCATATGCAAGCCCAAATTAGGTGAAGTCTCTTCTAGGGTAACGGAGTATTTAAACTTAGTGCTCTGATTCCAAGTTGTCATGCCTTAATTTTTAAAAAATAGATTTTTAAGAAATAAAGTTTTAAACATTGAAAAGTCCAAGTCAAAGGTTAAGGATCCACGTCAAATTTTAGCCAAAATAATTTCAAGAAAAGGTTTTTTCAAAAGATAATTTGTATTTTAAAAATTTCTGAAACAAAATTGCTTGGATTTATTTATATTTTGACCAAATCCAATTTAATAAAATCTGTTTAAAACCTATATTTTTTAAAGAAAAAAAAAATATATATATATATGTAAAGTCTCAAATATCTAAACTCCAACAACACTTTGTCATCCTCTAAACCAAACCAAAAGTTACTCTACAACGTCGTCCGAACATTTTCAAGCATGATAGTCATCCAGCCAAAATATAAACTAATTCACTAAATAATGTTAATAAACGGTGTACAGTTATCCAAAATAAAACTCAAGAGAAATATATAAAATAAACATTATACAATTCCACTGATAAAAAAGGACAGAATAACCCCAAAAATATAACAAAACGAAGACCAAAATAAGATTTAAGTACTCAACATGCCTCGAGCCACCAATCTTACTTGTTTGGGTTTCCACCTGCAATTGTGGTAATGCGAGCATACCACAACCGAGTATAAGATTATGCTACAAAGTTAATAAATATAAGGAGACATGTGCAAATGTATAGTAAAGAATGCACGAGAGTATAGAAAATGAAATCTCAAACCTAAGTATCAACCTAATCCCCAATGCCATGAACCATGTACACAAATGAATCGAACAACCAATCAATATTCAACAAAGTTCAAGTCACAGATTTGATATTTTCTACATCTACAAGAATAATACAATGAAACAATAAAGTAAATAAGGTATACCCATCTAACACGGTTAACATAGTATAAATGATCAATACAACACTACCGATTTCAGGTCACCACAGCATTAGATAATATTTACATTTGCATAATAAATATATTAAATGATGTAGTCCACAATAAATTAAAAATCTACAAATCAAGTATCATACGTTAATATTCTTCGCTAGAACACTATCACCAAGAGTCTTCATATACTTCTCAATATCAATAAGGTCAAGTTAACTCCATAAGACCAAAATTGAAAATAAATAAAATATACGGACTCACTCAAATTTAATCCCAATGCAAATACATGCAACTGGCCGTACTGATGAGGGGATACCAGTCCACCAATAGTCTCATTTGTACTTTATGAGGTATCACCCAAAAGACAGGTGAATATAAGTAATTCTGTACATTTTGGACCGCACCCAAAAAACGCTTGAATCTCGCCAAATGAGGCAAGCCTTTATTCTAATATAAATCCTAGGGCCAAGGCTCCAAGTCCATGCCCGACCATGCCTAGTTACCAATAGACTTTAACCCAAGTATAAACCAACATAAATACTACATAGAGGTAAAATCAATAATATCAAAGTCATCAAATTCATAACATAATCTCTCATAATTACCCAAGACATTCAAACATTTTTAATTATCCATTTTATGCCCATTTTGCAATATGTCAAGTAGCCAAATTATCAAATTAATTCATTTAAGCTAACCAACACGTAAGCATAACTCACATACATACGAATCACATAAATACCAAATTAATTTCAGGAATTAACTATTGTACGGCAAAACCCTTAATTTTATCAAATATTTAAATATGGTAAAACCCTAACTTGTCACTCAAAATATTCAATAATCCATAAGATATCAATTAACTAGCACATTATGCAAGACATAGCAAGAATCAACCAAGAAAATCAAGAAACCAAATAATAATCAACTTTCAAATTCATGTAAAATCTAGAAATCAACCTAAAAATCCTATAGGCATTATTTCTGCCGCAAATAACATGTATATCTCAAATATATTAACATAATAATAAAACTCATGTGTAACCCTCTACCTCTATGAAGATAGCCAATTGCGAGTAAACCCAAAGTTACCGAAAGTTTCCTTTGAAACTACCAACGTGAAACCCTTATAAAAGGGAACACAAAACCCTTAAAGAGGAATAGCAGAAAACTTCTCTAAATAGATGAAATTTAATAAAGAATATTGAAGTAAAAAAAAGAAAAAAAAAGAGAGAGAGAAGACATTTTGTTTTAAATCCATTTTGGATATTCACAAAAAGACCCCCAAAGGTTTAAACAATTTTAAAAAAAAAAAAAAAAAACCCTCCCTTAGTGGACTAGTTGACCAAGTCATCACAGTGGCTGCTGAGGCTACCACAAGCGCCCCATGCTTACAAACCCACCTTTTCAAGGACTTAACTGCTGTATCCAAAACACACTTCAATAAGATTTCAATGCAAGGTGAATACAGCCCATATACAAATGGTGTTCAAGGGTTTTTATATTACCTTTATCATTTATCTGAAAATAACAGCAGTATAGTTTTGGGCCAATAAAGCTCATGAAAAGCCCTGTCAGCCGAAATGGCACTTTATTCATATTTATTCAAGTCATGTTTAATTTACATAGATACGCTACTCTTCATTAGCAAGAGGAGTCTGGTCTGAACTAGGTCCTTTCGATCCTCCTGTATCACATGGCTTGCTGCAGATGCACCGACAATGGAGCCTTTGGCATTCGCCAGTTGTGAAACCATCCTACTCACAGATTGATGCGCAGTTCCTATCGAGGGCGCATATTCCTCTGAACGAACCACTCGGTGCAGTACAAAGCTTCGCTTCAGAGCGCATCACTGTCTCCCCCACAATTACAAATGTCATAGTTACTAACAATGGAAGTTTACATAACAGAGAGAGAGAGAGAAAGAGAGAGAGAGAGAGAGAGAGAGTCACGAGATGCCAAGAGGAGTAGCAAAACGAGTCCAAAGAACCTCTTGTCCATGCTTTGCTCCAAATATGTTCTCAAGTCTTTTTTTCTATGCTGTGAGTTGGAAGATAATAGTTAACAACATAAATAACTAGCTTTTATAGTAATACTCATGAAAATTGAGATTAAGTGAGGATTCAAGCAAAGCATGGCATTGTTACAAGTGGATTCTAATATATGCATATAAATATAAATATTTAATGTCTATATCTAGGAAAATAATGCTATACAATCAGAAAATTTATACAGTATTGTATCACTAGAATGATAAAGTTGTATGTGTATCCTTCATTTTAAAAAATAAATACTCATCATGATGGTTATTAATCATAAAAATGTCATTGCTATTACAGTTTGGTGAAATTTTTTGTTCAAATTTTTTGGAAGAATAGCAGTTTTCTTTCTATAAGCAAGGTTGCTAGAGCAACTCCACCTCATTTTTCTTGATTGGATATTGTTTTAAAAGCACATAGATTGTTTTACCTTACTCTACAATAGATAACTAAGCATTTATTTTTAGATTTTACTTGCATTTATTGTCAATGCAACATTAGTAGAACTTGATTGTGCATAGCTTCATACACACGTATTGAGTTATTGCATTTAAGGGCGATGCTATACAAATAAACATATATATATATAATTTGTATACAAAATAATGTGCTCGAATAGTAATTTATCATTTTAAGACAAAATAGTTACAAAATAATTTTAAATTAAAATATTGTCAAAATTACAACATTTGATGGAGAATTTTGTATGAAAGTTTTGTAAAAATAGAATTGTTTTTATTTAAACATATAATAGACAAAGGCTTGCATTTGTAAATGTTTAGAATCTCTTGACTTGAAATCGGTTGTGGGGCCCAATGTGGAACATTTATCTTTCATTAACAAGGGCTCTTAGGGTTGGCATATAAAGCTTTCAATACCATCTCATCCGATGGTCACTCCGGCTTGAGGCATAAACAATGCAGCTCTGTTCCTTAAATAAATAATCTTAAACGTCCTAGACCAAAGATATGACACTTTATTCCTCTGATTAGTAAATCCAGAAGATCACTAAATCTACAGCTTTTAAAGGCTTCTTTCTTTCACAGGTAAATACCGCCTTGTGAGAGGGTGTAAGAATTATTACGAGGGCTGTTTTTATCACCAAACAACTTCATTATCAATACTACACACAACGTTGATCAAAAGATGAGTTCAGATCCTCTATTGGTGTGCAGTTCTTTATAAAGTAAGTTGTTAATTGGTCCACCTCCCATTCCTACAATAATACCGTGGATCCTCGTGTTATCTCTCTTCCCCCAACTGTAAGGGGAAAAAAATCTCCTTTCTTCTATATTTCGGTCTATTTTCCATGATATGCGTATTTGTATGCATATATACATACTAATATGCATATAAATGTGGTAAACACAAAAATTCAAATAAACCATATAGCATATTGAGTTTAAATTCTGTTGTATGTTTTGAGATTGTATTTTTTTTACACTTACACCAAGATAATTTGAAAAACTCAATTATCTCACAAAATTAATGGTATAAAATCAAATATTCATAATTTAGATATTGATCTTTGCATTTTGTCAAGCAATTTCTCGCTTAGTACTCAATATTAGATAAAAACCCATTTTTTAAAATTTTTTGAACAAACCTTATTTTGATCCCACAAAACTGATTTAAAACTTTTAAAAGAAAACATGTAATATGAATTACTGTGATGACATTTTGAAACGTGGGTCATGAGATGATATGTAATAAATTGAAATAAAAAAATTTTGGTAACCCACAGATTTGTCGGGATTTAATGTTCATGTAATTTATTTCTGTAAATAATAGGCATGAGAATCTTCCTCTATAATAGACTACACTTACAATGAGCAAAATTGACCAATTAAAGGTCTATTTTGCAAAACATTGCACAAAGTAACTTTGGAGGAGCCAGACTCTCAAAAGATTCATTCAACAATATAAATCATGTACATGTTTCTTATCAATTACTTTTTTATATGACTAACTATAAAAACATGATCAAGATCTCCTGAAATCATTGAAACAAAGCCTGCCTAGTTGCTGCAGATTTGAAAGAAAAAGTCCTATCCATCAATATTCCTTCCTTTCTTTACGCATATTAAAAAAAAATTCCATTAAGAACATTGCGAAATCCACAGCTCAAAAGGCTGTATGCGTACACAACCTGTTCTCAGAAAAGGGGGCAGTGAATTTAGTAATTATCTTCATTAACTGTAATTTAATCATATTCATTCATATAAAGCAAACAGAATCTATCACGTAGTGTGGATGTAGGAGATATAAGATAGATTACACTCTTTGATATTCAGTGATGTAGCGATATGCTGATGGATTTCTCATTTCATGAGAGAGGTCTTGCAGCATAATTTCAACTTCTTCTCAAATTTTTATTTTTCTTTCTCAGAAAACAAAGGAGAATAATCGACACATATTGTGAACTTGTATCACAAGGCAAACGAAAATACATGAGGGTGAGCTTATTTAAACAAGTATAGTATACTAATAGCAACATTAATCCTACTAAGCCTGTTATTTGTACCGGTGTTTCACTTCAACTTCTTCTCAAATTTTTATTTTTCTTTCTCAAAAATAAAGGAGAATATTCGATACATATTGTGAACTTGTGTATCACATGTCAAACGAAAATACATGAGGGTGAGCTTATTTAAACAAGTATAGTAAACTATTAGCAACATTAATTGAGCCTCGAGTGTCAGTGCAGCCCACACTAACTCTAAAGAACGCGACAACAAAGCTAGTTAAAAAAAGGCAGTAAAAAAACTGATCCAAACGAGGTATAATGCCAGTTCCTACTTCTCACTTCCTCTTTCTATTGCAACCAAAGCCTGCTGCTGGAGATGCTGCTCTTGTTCTCCTTCTTCTGCTTCCCCTTCTTCCACTTTTGTTTCTGAATGTTGTCTGCAGTATCGAAATACTACCAGAAATATAAAAGCTACATGAAACCAACCACAGTAAAACAATGTTAGAAATTTGGGATGCATTCAGACAGAGGAATCAAATAGTTAGTCTAATGCTTCTAATTTTATCCATAAGATATTGGAAAAAGTGAGGAGGTATTGAAACCAATAGCAACTTTTTAATCAGCGAAGTCAAGCTACAGAAAATTTTAAAATACCAAAAATTGCCAATCTCATGTGAGTATGCTTTTTGTGTTTGCCAAATAACGGTCCTATATATATGGATTTGGATTCTCTCCATTCCATGAATTGGAATAAAGATCTCCATTTCATTGATTAAGGCGTTCACACGTCAGCTAACATAAAAATGAACGGTTCAGATGAGTTGACTTAAAATTTATTTAAAAATAAATGATTTTATAGTTATATATAAATTTTTTAGTAAGACATGTAATAAGATTACATCTAGGCCATTGACTATGGAATGGAGAGAATCCAAATCCTTATATATAGAGCTTAATATTTCCATCTGAAATTCTCTTTAATTTGATTCAACCTGTATATCATACCATTCAACAAAATGCTATTTTGGCATTGGAGGAAGTATTCAGCCAAATAAAATTAGTAACAATACTGTCATTATCTGTAAAGATTACCTGCAAATATACGCGTTCTAATGGCAGTGAGATTCCAAAAGGCCGTGGCTGCTGATGCAGTCACAATCTTCTTGTGAGAACAGGCCCCCCATGCTTCCACCACCCACCTTTTCAAGGAATCAACTGCTTTATTCAAATCAAACTTGCTTCAATAAGATTTCAATGCAGAGTGAATACAGATGAAATACAAATCGTGTTCGAGGGTTTTTATATTACCTTTATCATTTATCTGAACACAATAACAGCAGTATAGTTTTGGGCCAGTAAAGCTTATGAAAAACCCTGTCAGGTTCACTCAAATTAGTATATCAAAATTTTCACATCGAGAGCAAGTAACGGTCAAAAAAAATCATTTGCATGATCAGATTTTGAAGACCGGTTTAGGTCTATGATAATGATCTTACCAAGTGCACAAAGCCTCCGTAGGGTCATGACATGGCCATACTCAGCTCCTATAAATAGAAATGGAGCAACCTAGTTCACAGAAGGAAAAAAAAGGTTGAATTTGAGTACCCACGTTAGCAATTTGAAAGACTAGATCGAAAAGAAAGGCAATAAATAAGCTTATGCTAATACTTTGAGGGTCATGGTTGGTTCCCCTGAAAATAGCTCTTTTGCTTTTGAAATTGCAGGGTTTACAGTTGGAAGTATCACTCTAGCCGCTCGCAATATGTCATCTTCCTTCAGCCTAAGATCGCGCTTATTTTCTACATTACCCCTGTCAATTCATAATTCAAGCAACTTGTAAAACTAGATCAAGATAGATTGAAACAAGAAGGAAAATTTCCCTGGGGGGGTTACCTTTGACAGATTGAATTCGAGAAGAATGACAGCCCCAAAAACAGAAGGCCCAATTGAGATATGCAAGAGAAGATGCTACAAACACAATGTTGGGAAACTATTAGTTATCATAATCAAAGCTTAATTGGAGAGAGAGAGAGAGAGAGAGGGAGATTACATACCTAAAGTTAATTCCTCTTGCAAAACAAGAAGATAAGAAACAGAGTGAACCAAAACCAAACCAAAGACTTGATTTTGCAACATCATTCCACATAATCAGATCAGTTGTCAGCTCCCCAATGCAATCAAGATTACATCGATCACCATCAGTTGTTTCTGATAGCCCAAAAATAATCGTCAAAACAACCACAAACCAACCAATTTCAAGCTTGAAATTCAAAAAAAAAAAAAAAAGAATAAACACAGAAACAATGATAACTGAATCAAATGTTCATAACAAGTAAGCCATACTTGGAGATGGAACAGAAGGCACCAAGCTGAGCTTATCCTTCTTGGACCGACCACCATGCCGCTTTTTTCTGTTCTTTCCACCCATCTCTTCGACCAAACCCAAATCCTTCTCCTCTCGAATCTCTGGCTCCAATCGCCTCCGCGACCTCCCAACATTCCTGGGCGAAGCACAACCCAATAGACCCATCGACCCATTTCTATTCTTGCATCGCCGGCGCGACCCAGTTGGCTCGACAGGGACTTCTGCCATTTCGAGCCTTTCCGCGAGACGGGTCTTCGACTTTCCAAGAGGGGAAGGCGAGAGGAGCAGAAGCTCGCGCAGAGGGAGAGAGGTGACGGTTTTGGGAGAGAGAGAAGAAGAGGGTGATAGACTGGAGAGCTTTGGTGATGAAGGGACTAAATCAAGAGAGAGACGAGGGGTGTCTTCGCTTTCGCCCTCTAAATGTATAATCCGAGATAGGCGAGAGGGGGTTCTGATCCGAACCCGGGGCTCGGATCGATGAGAAGGAGGTATTGAATCCATGGACGAGCTGTTTCTGTGCTCGGATTGTGAGAAGTTCTTGGGCTTTGAGTGAGAAGCAGAGGATAGAGACGGAGAGAGGTTTCGAGGTTTTATTGATTTAGGAGCCGTTAGAGAGAATGAGTATTGCTTTGGGTTTTTTGAAATTATACCGGCGGAAGTGTTGGGTCCGTGATGTACAACGGTAAGAAAAAACACAACGCAGAGTCCATTCTTTTTTGATAAGGAGGTGGAATCCATTCGATGCTCTCTTTTGGGGACTTCCCTATTCCCTATTCCCTATTCTCAACCAAAGCAGTCAGTGACTTTTGCCATAGTGGAATATTTGGGTAATTTCATCCTATTTAACTAAAATCAATAATGTTCTTTTCTTTTTTTTTTCTTTTTGCTATAGACTCTCCAAACTTTCAAAATACTACTACTGTAAATTCATGCAGAGCCATCATTCACACAAATAACATAAATTTCATACATTTTGTATGAATGACTAGTAATGAAAAAGATGAAAAGAGAATTGAACTTAAGATCTCATGTTTAAAGCCGGTCACTGATGCAATGATAAAAGGTGAATTAAAACTTAAGCGAGGCATCCATTTTATACAAATATTGCTAAAATGTTAGGTTTTGTACTTGGCGTATCCTTCTAAGACCCTAATGAGAACAAGCACTAGAAAATGAAGTGTTAAATTAAATTCGTTTTTTTGTCGTATCACATGATTGTTGAAGATTTATTATGATTTATTTAGTGATATGTTATTGTGTTGATATGTCACTTAGATTGGTTTGCTAATAATATCACATGCCGCCTTAGCCCGAATGCTCAACAATGGAAGAGGCTTCAAAGCTTTGGAAAATTAACTGTTGATGCAACCTTGCACTCCGATGTTTCTAACTTGCTATGTGTCATGGTCCACTTCTTCGCATCCCATGATCACTTAAAAGGGTGTCAAACTTGTGTCCAAAAATTGTCCAAACCTTGTCCAAGCATTGCCCAAACAGTGCCTAAACAATGGGCAAGACAACTCCAAGGCATACCAAGGATGGCCCAAAGAAGCAACCGAGAGGGCAGTCAAGGAAGCAACGCGACAGCATCCAAGGCCGCCAGGTGTATCAAGCAACGGCGCGGGTGAGGGGTAGCCTAACCTCACTAGCGCCCAACCAAGAGCATCCAATCTCATTTTGGTGTGCCAGCGAGGCCCTAGATAACCTCATTCTGTGTGTGCCAAAGTGCAAGTTAGATGCTAACAAGATAACCTCACCAAGGTCAACCACGAGACCCCATTTAACCTCACTTTGGCCTGATCTTTGGTGTGGCATAACTTTGAGCTCCCAAGTCCAAATTTAGCTAGGTTTTTTTTCTATAAGACCCTCTTACGATGTAATTTCATGGTTTTGAAGGGTTCTATTTATTGAGTTTTATAGAATTTATAAGAGGCCATTATGACTCCTCGTGGGGGTGTCATGTTTTGTTGTGTCAGTTTTGAAATGATTTAAAAAGCATATATAAAGAGGGGGTATGCTCCTACTACCCTCCACCCCACAACTTTTTGTATAGTTAGAGACATGTCTTGTACATATGTGAGCTATGTAATAATGTTTTTATCAATGAAATATGTTTATTACTTCCACCCATTCTCTAATGGAGGTTGCTTGATGGTTGACCATTAACACTCAATTCTAACTTCCAAATGAGATGATCCGGGTTTGGCTGGCTTGTCAGACGGACTTGACAAGTGCCGCACGGGTCACATTTGTGACTGCCAAGCTCACAAAATGTCGGACCGTGACACTATGGTAGGTATTGGGGTGATGGCAAAAGCTAAGTAACACAGAGAGGGAGTAGGTGCAGGTGCGAAAGAGTAAGAGTCAATTTTCAAAATTTATAAACAAATGGGCACTAAGAGTCAATTTTCAAAATTTACAAACAAATGGGCAACTTGACCGTAGATTGTTGCTTTCAATTGAAAGTAACATTTCTTTAGTTACATTTCAAGTTTTAGCATATGTTTAACTATTATAACAATACACATGACTACTAATTATTGATCCAAATTAAAATTCAATAATTTGACCATTTAAGTTAGCAAATTTGATAGGAATTTGCTCCCAATTTGAAAACTAGAAAATTAGAGCATAGTTCGTCCACCTAGTTAAAAGAATTGTGACTTAGGGCGTCTCAATTGTGATTTAGGGCAAGAGACGCGTAGCTGTTAGTGTGCAGAAAATTGAAGGAATTCATCACCATGAGTTGGTAAATAAAGCTCATCTATCCGCATTGCTTTGTTGGCTGCTTTAGGATCGAAATTCTGCAACATTCAGGTAGAGAACGATGCAGTTGCAACGCAAGAATGTGCTAAGGTTGCTATTTCTGCGGTTAAACCTGACGCATGGGCTGTGCAGTTCCCCCACGGTGCCTGGATTTGTTACAGCATTCTTAGTCGACCTGTGATTTATCATCAATAAAATCCTTCAACGCTTTTGCCCAACAAAAAAAATAAAAGAACTGTCAGATTATCAACACAACAAACCACTGCAGCTAAAAAAAACAAATCACCATTGTCAAACAAAGGAGAAGAAAGATTAAAATCGAAATAATACAATCAAAGAAGAAAAAAGTGCACAATATCCATCAAAAAATCTTAATCTGAAAGACAGCCCGGATCATCATAAACCACTCATCTTCTTTGGTGAAGTCAACAAGATAATGAAATATTCAATTGCAGGAGAAAGAGATCTTATTGCTTCTTGGCATGCCTCAAGTAGAAAGCTTTTATCCTCCCAAGGCCGTCTTCTAGCAATGAGGGCTCTACGGAAAAAGTTATGCGGAGCCAATTCTTCAGTCCCACAGCAACCCCTGCAACAGATGTTTTCCTTATCAATGCTAACTCAGCAAGCTTCAGAATACCAGAACATGTGTAAACAATTAAGTGATTACATGAATTCTTGTTGTAGGATGCCAGCATATATACCAAGATTCTACATATTTGGTTTTGACAAAAGTTCCATTAAGTTGCTGCAGAATATACAGTTGAAAATTTGCTAACTGAGGGAATTTCTAGCACGATTATTTTTCTTATTTTAAATAGAAAATTGTCATTCATAAATTCAACAGAATTTGTCCGTTATTTAATTTCACTACATTCAACTAGTGTTGGACTCCATTAATATCTTCATACACCAACCTGAGAAGCAATTACATATTTACATATCTCAAGAAAACTATGTAAAGGAACAAAGAATTTCCCTTTTTCTTGAGGATTGCCGTCACAGAATCCATTTTCCACACAAGCAGACCCAAACATCCCACAATTTTTCATGAACTGTGAAGTTTGTGAAGAAAGATCTGAATTAATTTATATCGGAAAAATATCCAAAGTGATACAGAATGACACTGATCTGATCCATGGATGTGCTGCTATGATAATTCTGTTGCGTTTAAGTTGAAACCTTGAAAGGTTTCTAACTGATGCATGCATCAGGCTGATACATTTACATGAAATGGCATCATCATTGACGCACAAAATTTCATTTTAAGTCATGAGATTAATAAGCAAAAGATTTTAGCTAAAGCATTTGAAAAGGAAGTATAAATCAATTAAAAAGGTGAATAACACAAAAATCTGTCACTATTTGCCTCTGTGTGGCTGTGGCACAATTACCATAGGCTTGGGAACAAATAAGAGAATTAAAATTTTAAGAAACTAAACGGATGGAGAAAGAGATAGCACCAGTAAATAAGGCAGAAATCAAATGGAGAGGGCAATATAATGCAGGTGTTTCCATTTCAAGAAAGCAAAAATGGTTCTAAGCAGTTGCCATGCTTTCTTATTTACCTGGCAGAACCACAACAGATTCCTCTTTAGCAAGCTTTATACAGAAATCCATATCATCACTAACGTCTTCCAATAATGACAGGTTTAGCTTCACCTGGAATGAATGGTCATAAAACTCAAAAAGACTTCCACCTAAATTACGAAAAATAAAATCTCAAAGATTCTACTAACCATGGTAGACATAGATCCTTCTGGTTTGTGTGGGCAAGTAACGCAAGGGATGTCCTTGAGTCTATCATAACAAATGTTTGCAGCTTCTCTGAGTATATTTGTAGTCTTCAGAAAGAAATCCTCTGTTGTTTTCTCCAGAATTTGGGATACAGCTCCCTGATGCCAAAACCACATTATTATTGTTGGTATCATTCTTATTGTTAATTTTGTCCTCACTCAATTGTTTTCAAGACTAGTCATATAATCTATTTTAAAAGAAAAATAATTAGAGGAACATTGTAATAAATGGGTGTCAAAACAGATGAAAGCACACGTTATATTTAGCAGACGAAGGATTTCGTTCGGATAAAATTGTCTAGATGTCACTACCAACATAAAGAAAAGAAACAAATCTCACAATAAATTGCAAGGAATGATTTATGGTATCATGCCTGCATGTTTAGTAAAACGTTTCTGCCAATTTTCAGATCCTTTTCACAGACACTAAAATCATTGTCATCTTCTTAAAAAATCATATCTGCACATCATAAACTCATTTTAAGTATACAATCTTTTGCTGCTCTAATCAGTAATAAAAAGCCAAGTACTTGACGCAGAAAACAAATAATGTGTCAACTTTGTTGCTAATACATATGAACAACTCTAAACAATATTTCACTACGTTTAAATATAGTCTTCATAAAGAAGCACCTTCGGTAACGTACCTGAACAAAGGTTGTAGGGTCAGCGGTTATGTTGAGATAGGCCTTCAAGGACTCAACAACCTGAGATGAGAAAATAAAAATAAAAATTTTATCATGTGATACAATCAAATGATTGTCATGAATTTTCAAGACATGTATGTGCCTCATGCATGTATGTGCTTATATTAGGCTACATTCAAGTTCAAACAATTTCCCCTTCATTATGCCATAAATATTTTGAGGCTATAAGTGATCTTTCTACCCTCAATAGACTGTCAATCAACCAAGTACACAACACTTTACATCAAATTTGAAAATTTTCTCGTTCATTCCCTACATTATAGCCATAAAAATGACTCCTTTTTGGGATTCACTCCTTGGACCCCTGTTTTAACAGGTATCGAGGATTCTAATTATGGAATGCTATCAAGTCTAGTTTGGTGATTAATGTATATCCATGTTCAGCAGCAGCTCGGGCATTCAGTGTATTGTGGGTTACAATGTGTCATACAATCTAGGTCCATGTACTGTGCAGCCAAGTGCATGAAATGCAGGTATACCTGCTTTACAAAGATGTAGCAGGGGAGCAGTTTAAAGTGTAATTCAAAATAACGATAAATTCTGTATGTTTCATCAAAAGCATGAATTTCCAACTCTCTCTCTACAAAATTGCAAGAAAGAAAAAAGTTCACTACTGCTCTACAAAATTACTTTTGGGACACTGTATAGATTGCTAGGTACCTTTACTTAATAAATGGATATTGAACAGTAGATCTAGTATACTATAATCAACTCAAAACTCAGCAGGAAAAAAAACCATTTAAAATGATTTAAGGAAAACAATGCTTAAAATTTAGATGGACAATATTCCTAAAGCAAGTAGACCGTATAAAATTTGAAAAGAAATGGATGAGAGAGTCATCAAATGCTCGGTCTCAACATTTTCTCCTATGCCAAAATAACTTGAGAATTTAAAAATATATAGTATACAATTGAAATAAGTTTCAACAGCTGGCCTCAAGGGGGACCTTTTGAAAGCACTTGATAAGCCTTTTATCCATGCACTAGAGCGATAAGAAAACTATGGACGACAAAAAAAACATAAGAGAGGAGGAGAAAACCCCAGATTTTTTAAGGATTCCATTGGGATCAGTTGTCACTATCCAACCAAGTCTCCAACCTGGAATAATCCATCTCTTTGATATAGAACCGACTGTAAGAACAGGTGTGATTGATCCAAACACTCCCATTGGCACAAAAGGGTTACTCCCAAAAGCTAGATGGTCATAAACTTCATCTGCAATCACTAATATCCCGAGCCTTCTTGCAGTCTCTGCTACCTGAAAAAGGTTCAGTGAAAGAACAGTCCTCAACTTAGGTATTTAAAACCATAATCACAGAAACACATTTATTATGCATTTCCTTTAAATACGTTTAACCAACCTTCTTCATATGTTCAAATGTTAAAACATTTCCACAAGGATTCCCAGGGTTAATGACAACCATGGCAATTGTTTTATCATTTGCAAGAGCTTCTACCCCATCTAGATCAACCTCCCAACCCTTTTCTGGTAAAAGGTCAAAGTGTCGGACTTCAAGATGACTAAACGCTGCACGAGCTTCATACAGTGGATACCCAGGTCTAGGAAGTAATATATTGGCACCAGGGCGAGCAAGGGCCGTTACTAGGACTTCAATTGCATGATTGGCACCAGCAGTGAGATAAACATCATCTGGTGATAATTTAAATGGAAGATCACGAGAGAGATGTTCTGCAATAGACCTTTTATGAAAACAGAAGTGTAAGAATTTATTAAGCAGATTAATCTCATAATTAGGGCCATCAATGAGCTGATTATGTTTATGAAATTGTACAAATAAGTTGTTTTTATTTCCAATAACTTCACAAAAGGGTGGCACCGGACCAGATAAACAACTGCAATTATGTCATGTTTGTTGAAAATGATGATTAGAAATTGCAATAATTTTTCATCTACTTTTCCCCATAAAGCAGGACTGAACCCTAAGGACTTACTAAACGGTAGACATAGTTACCAATGATCATCTCTTTTTTTCTTTTTCCCCAATGATCACCCTTTTTTTTCTCTTTACTTATCTCCTTCAATTTCTCCATTGGTAATGTAGGCTGATACATCACTAACAAACAGTAACAATAACAAAAGTAGACTAGACTGGAGTAACCATAATGGAATATTTAAACCCTCTACATAAATTTGTTAACAGAAACCCCTTAATAACCCTTCTAGTCTTTCTCCTATGCAAAGTACTTGTATACTAGTTCAACTCCTCTGTGAAACTACGTTCAAAACAATATATTTATTAAAAGAAAAAAACAAAGCACAAAATACAAAATTGAAGTATAAAATCCTATTCAAAAAGAATAAATAAATAAACAAAGTTTCAAGATAATTTGGCAATGACACTTCAAAATTAGAATAGGACATTGACAGCCACTTATTTCAACACTTACCCACAAAATGAAAATTCTCACGAAAAAATACAAAAGTGCCAATGCATGCAAGAGAAATACATTCACATACATATATATATATATATATATAACACCAGTATCACATAGTTACCTCCTCGCGGGTTGAATTCCAACAGCTGGAGCGTAACAGTTGAACTTAGCAGATCGGACGGCGTCAACAATGGCGTCCTCGGCTACAGGGGTGGTCCGAAAGCACGGAAACGCCGAGGGGTCGCCGTGGCCGAGAGGGACGGTGGGCCTGCGGTCAGATTCATTGAGATTTTCCATTATCGTGTCGAGAAAACTTCGAACAGTGATGCCTGACGCTGCTCTCCGCTTTTCGTTCCCTTCGATATCCCATTTCGCCGATGACCCATTCTCCATTTCTCGGGCACGTTTGGCAATTAGGTTTGCAGTAGAGAGAGAGAGAGAGACTCCCTTATACAGCGCACGAGGAAAGGTCCAGCATGGCAACAATAAAATTTGCGCATACATTGTCCTATGCTCTTTTCCTAAGTATCAAAATAAATAAATAAATTCATGTCCTATTTAGAGTGAACGAGATTCTTTTGTTGGGAGAAGACAGAGCTGTATTATTAACAGCCTGTTTGGAACTCCACGTTGTGGAAGGAAGACGGAGAACAAGTATTTTTCTTGTTCTTTGTTTGATTTTACTTATGTTACGATTTTAGATTTATTAAAAGAAAAAAGAAAAGAAGAAAGAAAGAAATGATGTATTTTAAATTTTTATTTCTTTTTTAGTTCTTTCACAACTAAACATAAAATATAATTTTATATTTTCTTTCTTTCTTTTTCTCTCAACAAATTTAGAATCCAAACATATTACAAGAATAAGGAAAAAATAAAAAGAAAAAAAAAAGCAAGAGAAAAATAATTATTTTTTGTGTCTTTCTCCCTCTTCTTTTTCTCTACTCTTCTTTTATTTTTCTTTCTTTGTGGTGTGTTATTCTCATCTCTCACGAATACAGTATGTTTCTCACTGTATGAGTTTTATGAGCTATATGAGTAACCTAGTGCTCTACGCACATTAAATAATTTTTTTTAACCGAATGAGAGATATTTTTAATTGGACTAGTGGTCATATTTTTTCAATAACCACATAGAAGAAGGAGAGGACAATAGGAGATGGAGCCCACTTAAACAATTTAATAAACGGTTGCTCCCAAATGGGCCCACTGTTAATAAGCGGTGTTGCTATGTTTTGGTAGGAGAGAGAAGGATAAATGCAATGAATCTTCTTTATAAACAGCTTTCTTTAGTAATACCTTCAACATATATCCAAGATATGACATCATATTCCTTAGCCCCACTTGATGTAATGTATATTTATATCTATACTTATATATTATAACAATAAATTATGAGATTTTTGAACTTTAAAATTATCATCATTTTTTCTTAATTTTTTAAATTTAAAAAATATAAAAAAAATAAATATTATAAAGACATTAATTTTTTAATCTATACTATATATTATAGCAATAAGTTAAAAGGTTTTTAAAGCTGAAAGTTGCAATCTTTTTCTCTCAAAATTTTGATTTTTTAAAGACATAAAATACACGTGTCCTCTTATTATTGGTTCCTCTTTATTTGTTTATTCTAAAAAACTTCATAAATATTTTCCATTGATAGTTATGGTAATATTTTCAAATTTATTTACTCATAATCCACCAAAAGAAACTTTATTAATCATACAGAGATTTTAAAATTTTTTAAATAGAAAAAATATGTGTCATAAATTATTTACACTATGTCATATATAAGATACATGTGTCAAAATGTAATTGGTTATTTCTAATTTTTTTTATTTTTCTTAATTTTATAAATTTTATCCACTATTTGATAAATGATATCCATTGGTAGTTATGGTAATATTTTTAAATATCTTTAATTATAATCCTCTTAAAGAATATTTAATTTTAAAATTTTAAAATTAAAAGAACATGAGTTATTAAATTATTAGTATTTTGTCATATACAAGATGCACGTGTCAAAATATCATTAGTTCTTTCTAATTTTTTTTATTTCTTTTCAATTTTATAATTTTATTCATTTGTCTATCTATACCATATATTGTAACAATACATTGTCATTAAACTCTCAATCTATTTTTAATTATTTTTAATTTTATTTATAGTATTCGAATAATTTTAAGTTAACCTAAAAACTCTTGCTAATTGAATGATATATATATATATATATATTTAATATAGAGAGATCTATAATTTCTATAATCGATCAATTGAGATCATAGTTTTCTAAAATTTCTTTCGAAACTCAAACTATTATGCTCTTTTACAAACACCCATTCATTGTTGTGCAATTTAGATATCTATATCTATACTATATGTTATAGTAGTACGTTATTAGGTCTTTAAGCTTGAAAGTATGATCCATTCTTCTAAAAAAATTTAATTTAAAAAATATAAAAATCATTGATTCTAAACTAATTTACTAATTATTTGGAATTATCTCCCTTTCAATATCAAACTTTAAAGAGACTGTGATAATATATAAAATCTAAAGATAAATATATCATTATGGATTTTTATAGTCACTATGGTAATTAAACTTACCAGTCAATTCAAATTTTTGTAAATAGTGCTCTTTTCAAAGCATTTTAAATTTATGAAAAATTAAACTTATAGGTCAATTCAAATTCTTGTGAATTTTTTAATGGATTGATGTACTCAAACCTTATAATCTATCTAACAAAGGAGGTCAGTAATCTTATAAAACAAGAATTATTGGAGAAGGTACACGGCTTTCACTTTGTTTCATATCATTTTTAATTTATTTATTTAGCATTTATGAATTTGTTCAATATTTCAAAAAATTATCGGAATTGTCGACTGGGCTATTAGAGTCAAAACGGTCAACTATACCGAAAAACCACTGGAATGGACTCAGAATAATCCATGAGCGGACTTAAAGGTTGGAGACACTATCCAAAGTGTTCCAAGGGAGTGTCGGTTTGATATCCAGAGCTGGTGTGGTTAGAAAAGACGACCGGCCCACCAGGGGTAAAACGGTCATTTCACACTGAGTTTGCTGGAATTGACTCAAAATGATCTGAAAAGGTATTAGAAGGTCAGAAATACTATTAAAAGCATTCTCAAGGGGTTACTGGTTTGACACCCAGAGTCGGTGTGGTTGCCCAGGGGCAAAATGATCATTTTGATCGAATGGTCTCGGAATTGGTTTGGAACTAACTGGAAGGCACTTAAACATGCCGCATCATCTTTCGAACTATATTGGAAGGGTGGACTTACCGTTCTAACGACTTAGGTACTTTCTCAAAAAGCGTTCCGAAAATGGCCCAAGGGGCAGTTTGGTCATTTTTCACAAGAGTAGGCCAGTAGGCACTGGTGTTAACCCAGATTTTGAATGTTTCCGTCACTCTGAAGGTTTGTGACGAGTTGGTTTCCAAAGACATCTTATCCTTTGGTAAACGTGTCACAGCCAAGAGACGAGTTCGGTCCCGTGACATAGGGGGTTTGTTGGCAATTTCTAATTCGACCTGTTTACGAGTGTTTTCACCACTCTGAAAGTTGCGATATTTACGAGTGTTTTCGCCACCCTAACGGCTCACATTCATTTTGGAGACTGCCTGATCTCAAAAAGCTGCTAAGTGGACTTATCATCTAAGGAATCAACTTTTTCGAAAGACGTGCTGAATAGCGAACATTTCCCCATTGGCGGGCTAACAAGTGCCAAAAGTGGACCGTTCTACCATCTCGGGGACTTGGGGTCTCATCCCAGTCGACAGGTTTAAAGGGACTTACCGTTTCGAAGAGTTTTCTCAAAAAAAGGTGCCGGATTGGATGGTCTTATCACTTAAGGGATCAACTAGATCGAAAGGCGTGCCAGATTAAATTTGATTGACTTAGACTGGAATTGGAACTAGAATTGAAGTTGAATTTGAGATTGAAATGGGGACTTACTGTCTCTTGGAAGACGTGCCAACTGGAATAGAACTGAGTAATGCCACAAGGGCATTTTGGCCATTTTACCTCTGTTGGGCCTGGCGGGCCCATGAAGTGATTGATTGATTGGATTGAGTCTGGAAAATTGATTTGAACTTGAATATATCTATGTCACTTTAAATATAAGTCTGATCAGACTGAAGATTGTCAAGCGGGCAAAAACGGGATGCTTACAGCTGCCCCTCTTTTTCTGTCTTTGCTTGTCAAAGACAAAAAATGATAAAGTAAGAATCTCATGTTAACTGCGAGGCGATCAGAGGGATGGACTTTAGAAAAAATTTTGGAAATCAGAGCTTGAAAATGGATATTCGACTAAAGGGGGCATTTGAAATCGAGTTTAGGCGGGAAAAAGGCAAAGCTTCTTGGAACTGACACTGGCACCACTAGGAGTGGGGCCTAGCTTAATTTTGCCTTGGCACCACTGCTAGTACTGAAAGAGTGGATTAAAACCAGCAAACTTCTGGTTTAAGGCTTTGCAATTTTTGAAAAGTAGAAAGCTATTTTGAGTGTTCTGTAAAGAGAGAAGCTTGAGTACTGAAAGAGTGATCTTTGGGGACCCCGGGGAATTGCCAGAAGTTGTCACCATCGTCGGAAAAGTCGCCGGAGAAGAACATTTCGCGAGGGAACTCCAAGAGGTAAGATTTTTGTTTTATGTTGCTTTTGATGTATAAAACTCCGTTTAAGTAGTGTAAACAGTCGAAATTAATGTTTTGATGTGTTTTGAATGCTCTGGTGATGTTATTTTGATGTTTTACTGCTTATTTCGTTTAGTTAGAGCAATTTTGCATGATTATGTGAAGGGGGTTTCAGCAGGAATTGGAGGTTTGTCCCTACAGCTTTGGGTATTGAGTCTTCTGGCTAGATTTTTATCTTATGGGCCTCAGAAAAATGTGTTTAATAGCCCTGTGAAGTTTCATGATTTCTTGAAAACTCGGTAAATTTTTTATATTTTGAAAAATAGAAAAATAATTGAAAAATAGAGAAAATTAAGAGAATTTAAGAAATTGATGGAATTATTAGAGTTTAATATTTAGAAAAATATGAAAATATTTTAGAAAATATTTGAAATGATTTTGAGAAATTTTGTGGCAACTTTGGAACCCATTGGTTTTTTGAAAAATAAAATGTCTTTTAAAAATTTGAAAATCAAAAAAATGTATACAAGTGTTGGTGCTATGTGATTGTGATGCTGTAAAGTGCATGGTTTGTATTTGGTTCTAGTGTCGTCGGCATCATGGAGACCATTTTTAAGCGAAACTCTGCTTAAATTTTTCAAAATTCAGGAAAAAGTTGGAAAATTTTTGCAATAAAACCTTTTTGAAGGAAAAAGATATAAAATTGTTGAGGGCGGGGCCTTTTTGGCGAGAAGACCCCAAAAAACTAGGAGGGTCTTTTAGAAAACTTTTGGAAGAGAACTTAGGGGAATTTTGGAAAATAGAATTTTAGAAGAAATTTTGGAGGGAAGAATTTAGAAACTCTTTTGAAAATGAATTTTAGATTTAGAAAATTTTGAAATTGAGAAAGATTTAAGATGGAAAACTTTGGAATTTGATAAAAATTTTAGAAGGAAGAATTTTTGGAGTGAAACCTTGAAAATTTTTAAGGATTTATTTTGACTAAAACGTTTTTTTGAAAGAAAGAGTTTAGGAGAATCTTAAACCTGATTAGAAAAAAAATATTCTTGAAAAACTGAATCAGAAAAGCTTTGTGATGGATTGAAAATTTTGAGATTTGATTTTGAAAATGATTTTTGGCCTTAATTTTTTAAATGGATCCTGGAGGGAAACATTTAGTATTCTTAGAATTTGATTTTAAATACTGATCTTAAAGATGAACTTTTGAAGGAAGCAATTAGAAACTGCTTTTGGAAGCTAATTTTGGAAAAGAATTTTTAGAGGAAAGAGTTTTTAAAAAATTTTGAGGGACGATGTTAGGAAAGCCTTGGGAAACTAATTTTGAAAAAGAATTTTTGGAGGGAAAAGTTTAAGAAAATTTTTGAGAGTTGATTTTGAAAAAGGCCTTTTGGATGGAAAAGTTTAAGAAATCTTTGGTTGGTGTAAGATCTGTTGATCGTTGTATCATTCATTTTCATTTATATTTTACTTTTGGTTATTATTATTTTTTTTAATGTATATACTTTATATTAATACCTATTACCTTGGTTTATCTTTAAGGATGGGAGACGCGGACGATGACGATTCCAAGAGGAGACACCGCTCCGAGAAGGCAGCCCGGACAAATTATCACGGCATCTCCAGTCGATCTAAGGGTAGCCAACGATTTTCCAGTCGAGCAACTTCCAGCTAGAGTGGGAGAGGGGGGGGGGGAGTAGGTCTCCAGTCGACCCTTTCTTGTCAGTCGAGCCAGCCTTTAAAGAGGAGATGGATGCCGAGGACGAAGCACCAAGCCTTAGAGATCATGTGACAGGTTATGGCAGGCTTCTCAACAAAACTAAGTGTGGGACGCCATGGGAGACTGCTTCATGATTGTGAATCTTTTGCACTTGGGATTTGAAGGAGAGGACATTGGGTCATCTTTGGTCGTCTGACTTATCTCTCTTCCGTTTTGGGGAATGTGAGCTTGCTCCCTCCCATCACGAGTATGGTTTCCTCCTAGGTCTTTAAGATGATTTGGTTGACATTGTGAGACCTATTTTTTCTGATAGTTCCATCACAGTTGTCTCGTCTCAGCTTGAGCTCCGTCGTGCAGTCCTTTCTCTTGATCTCCTGCCCCAGTTTCTTTATGTTCCAGTGAGATTCTTGTTCTCTCACTTTGAGTCTACGACGGGTAGGAGAGCTCATTCAGGGGATTGACATACTTCTCAAGATTGGTCCATTTCTCATATGGTAGCCCTGGCTTTGCTTCTTTTGAATTTGTGACGTTTTCACGAGGGAATAACTTAGTCGACTATTGGTTATGTGCACTGCTTGCCTAGATTTAAAAAGGGCACTCATATGCTCCTACTTCGTGAGCCTTACTAAACTCTAGCAGGGGGTCGATGCTCATTTTCGGGGATGTGCTTCACTATTCCAGCTTTGGGCAATAAGACACTTATTCGTTACTCTTCTTTTTCAGCATATATGGTATCCCGAGTCAGAAGTCATTTGATTGAGGAGGTTGAGGGTGGGCCATTGCCCTATTCTCTACTTCTTGCTGACCATGAAAATCTGAACTTTCTGAGGTGGGTGCCGATGTTGGAGATGACTGAGGTGTAGCTTTAGCTCCTTTATTTATTTTACCTTGTTCCCTGTTTTGTTATTTGAGAGAGAGAGAAAGACATAGAGTTAGTTTTTGTACAAAAATAGTTTACTTATGCCAATTCTAAAAATGCACAGGTAAATGGGTGAATACATGTTATACTTTATTTTTTTATTTTTTATGAATGCACATGGAATTAGATGTATGACTTATTTTGCATGTCCTTCTTTTTTTTATATATATTTTTTTATGAATACACAGGTTCATACAGGAATGGAAATTAATGCATGTTATACTTTTTGGATGAATGCACATACAGGAATAGAATTGAATGCATGTCATGTTTTTTGATGAATGCATGAATAGATACAAACTACACAGGAATTTAAATGGATGTACAGGTTATACATGTCATGGATGCATTAGTACTACATGTATATAAGCTATTTACAAAGAATGTCCCAGGATTGCCCCAGGGCCCATACTCTCGGGATTCCGTTTCCTTTACAGGATTCTGCCCCATTCAGTTTTGTCACATTCTTATCGGGGTGTGATAGCTTTTACACTATTCTCCAGGGATCTTGACCTTTTGGTTTGTTATTATTATCTTTACTTTCAACAGGATTGTTGTTTGGGGTTTTTCTGACCTCACTTGATTTTCCCTCTCCAATTTTCAAAATGCCACCATGGCTAGAGCGACAACTCGCATGCCCTTTGCAGAGCGATAAACAGCTAAGCCCTCAATCCAAGAACACTTCTTTTAGGATCGTAATACAGGCTGGGTTTGCGGGTTGTAAGAAATAAAGGGATATTTAAGCTCAAAGATTTTCTTTTAGTGGGTTGTTTAAACCCAAATCATCTTAGCACACTTTGAAACTTGAGGTTGCCCCTGCATTCCTCCCTAGTTCTCCTTTCTCATCCCTACTTGTCTTGGTATTGTTCAGGCTTATTTGGACTGAGCAATTCTCTTTGATCAGAGAGGACTTTAATTTGGACCATAACGTAGGCTAGGTTAAGTGGTTTATGAATGAAAGTGTACAAAGGCTCAAACATTATCACTTGTGGGGTTTTAAGAGACCAATGACCACCTTTGGCAACTTAACTTTCATTCATTGCTTTCTTCTTTCCTTCATACTCTTGTCGTTCTTCTAGAGCATTTTCTGCCTTCTGATTTAGAAATTTTTTCATCAAGATATTTGTTTCTAAGTCGACTTTTAGAGATGCCAACTTTGTCATTTATATTTTGGGATGACAATATCTTCTTTTGAAGATCACCACGAACACAATATCCTCTTTACTAGAGATGCCTTTGACGCCATGACTTCTTGAAAATTACCATGTTCAACGTTGCTCATTATATCTTCTTGGAAGTCACCATTTCTTACTTATGACTTTTGCCTTAACTCAGTATGGGCTGAGAGCATCTGGTCGGTTTTCTTGAGAAATTGTAATCAACTCAAGTAGGCTTTACAAAGGAATTTTTTGTGTATGGTAGTAGAATTGAGGGCCTCTCATCATTTCGAATTGAATTGCCTAGTCCATAAAGCCTTTATACAAAATTTAGACAATGTTCCTAAAAATGGTGTGTTTCTGCCAATAACCCCTATATATTTTATTGAATCAACTACTCTGTGCTTATCCCAGTATGGGGGATGGTTCTTGGTTTGAGGACATCTAAATAAAAATCACTTACAGCTCTAGTGGGCTGAGCAAGGGGAAGTGTTTATTTCTTGTTGGATAAATAGAACAATGGCTTCTCATCATTTTGAGGACTCGATTGCCTATTGCCTAGCCAGGATATCACTCAAGTGTCGCCTCTTTAATAAAATCTGCACCTCTTTGTTGAGACTGTCCTCCCCCTATCTCTCACACACTCACTCTCTCTCTCTCTCTCTCTCTCTCTCTCTCTCTCTCTCTCTCTCTCTCTCTCTCTCGGAGGTTTTAACCCCCTTTAAGTGGATTGTCCATGCTATCTCATCCTTCAAGTCGAGTCATTATAAAATGGGAAAGAATCCCTAAAAGCAATAATCATCCACAAGAATATGAGACAAAGGGAATAGATTAAAAACTAACACTTTCTTATTTCAAATCATGATTGTATAGCATGCAGTATTTATTTAAAGGAAATATGTGAGAAATAGAAAGCTGATAACAAAATGGACGAATCTTATGAAAACCTTCCTTTTCTTATAGCCTTCTGATGAGAACTCCTAATAGGGTTTTAGGACTATGTCCATCTCCTTGATATTCCATTCGCTAGATGTATCCCCAAACAACATAGGGAAAATTGACAGATCTTTCGCAACGCTTGGGGAACTGCTAAAGATGGTACTACTGTTGGTTTCCTCCTCCATGATTGTATTGACGATGTGATAGCGTTGCGAACTGGTGGGGACAGTGGGTGTTGCGCCCCAGTTTTTGGGGTGTCCAAGGTCCTTTCGGCTTAGACACGAAAAACACAGAACTCTGTCACTAGAACTCGTCCTCCTAGAAGGACGAGTGCGACCAGATTAGAAAATTGGTGTGACTAAGGGCTTTTTTAGAAAAAAAAAAAAAAAAAAAAAAGGGAGTCACCACCTAACTTGATTAAGGTGAGTTAGGGCACCTAAAACTAAGCGTTAATCCGAAGACTAAACTTAGAGTTTTGGAAAAAGGTTTTTGAAAACTCCCTCAAGAGAAGGTTTTTAGGAAAATAGGTTGTTTGGCAACCTTTTGAAATGTTTAAGCCCTTTTTGAAAATAACTCCATTTTGGTCTATCGAAAACAGAAATCTAAGGTTCGGGGGTTGGTTACGTGTAGGGAAGATATCCTAAGATCATCACCCTATCCCGCCCTTTCGTTACCTATATGTCTAATCACCCTTTTGTTCACTCACTAGAATAATCGGTTACCATGATCCACTTTATGTCCACTTTAGAATTTTTGAAAACGGGGTTTAGTCATCACTTTTTAGATGAATAATGCATGATGCAAGTTTTGGAAGAAATTTGAAAATAATAGAGGTTTTGAAAGAGTTTGGGATAGAAACTTTGATTTGATTGGAATTTTTGAAAAAGGGATTGGGGTTGGAATAAAAGTTATGACCGCACTATTTTAGGTTGCCTATGTATCTCATTTGGCGAGAATCAGGTCATTCGTAGTTAGGGCAAGAGCCCGATGGAAAATAGGCGCATTAGGGCCTTTGGAAGGTTTGAAGACACTTTGGGGTCTTTAGAAAAGTTTAAAACACTTTGAGGTCTTTAGAAAAGCTTAAGACACTTTGAGGTCTTTTGGAAAAGTTCAAGACACTTAGAGGTCTTTTGAAAAAGTTTAAGACACTTTGAGGTCTTTGGAAAAGATTAAGACACTTTGAGGTCTTTGGAAAAGATTAAGACACTTTGAGGTCTTTGGAGGAGTTTAAGATACTTTGAGGTCTTTGAAAAAGTTTAAGACACTTTGAGGTCTTTAGAGGAGTTTAAGACATTTTGAGGTCTTTAGAAAAGTTTAAGACACTTTGAGGTCTTTGGAAGTTAAAGACCATTTGTGGTCTTGGAAGTTTTGACTTGAAATTGAATGGTGAAGTGTTTCTTGAAAATATTTTTGGATCAACTTGAGGAAGGTTTGGAAAAATGCTTTGGCATGACTTCGGAGAACTTGGAAGTATTTTTGAAATCTTGTTTTGAAAACCTTGTAGTAATGTTTTGATGGATTAGTTTTGGAGAGTGGTTTTTAAAAATGGCTAAGGGTTTGGAATCCTAATATGGACAACCTTAGAGGTTGTTCTTGATTTATCACTTATCTTTGGGATCCCTAACCATGAGAGGGCTAGGGACACATTAGGTTTGTGACCTTTTGAAAGTATTTTTGAAAATGCCTTAAAGATGGAGTGTAGGAGCATTAGAAGAGTGTATGAAATTGGGTTTTTGAAATTAAGAGAATAGGAGGTTTTGGAAAACAAGCTATGAGAATAGTTTGAAAATTTGAATGATCATTTAAAGAAGAATCCAAGAGTTGGGACCTTGAAGTATACTAACCTAGGTTGGGTTGGCCTAGGGTTAGGGTTGACCTAATGGCTAACTAACTTAGGTTAAGTTAACCTAGGGTTAAGATGACCTATGGTTAAGTAACTAAGGTTGGGTTAACCTAAGGTTAGGGTGACCTAGGGTTAACTAACTAGGGTTAGGTTAATCTAAGGTTAAGGTGACCTAGGGTTAACTAACTAGGGTAGGGTTAACCTAAGGTTAGGATGACTTTAGGGTGGGGTAACTAAGGTTTAGTTAACCTAGGGTTGGACAACTAGGGTCAAGTTAACCTAGGGTTAGGTAACTAGGGTCTAGTTAACCTAGGGTTGGACAACTAGGGTCAAGTTAACCTAGGGTTAGGTAACTAAGGTCTAGTTAACCTAGGGTTGGACAATTAGGGTCAAGTTAACCTAGGGTTGGACAACTATGGTCAAGTTAACATAGGGTTAGGTAACTAAGGTCTAGTTAACCTAAGATTGGACAACTAGGGTCAAATTATCCTAGGATTGAATTGGAAGTTGGTTTTGAAAATTGGTTTAATGCATTTTTGGAGAGAATTTTGAAGGACAAAACATGCCATGCAATGGAATTTGGTGGACAACCCTTTTAAAGATCATTCCCATAAAAATTTTGACTCTAGCCAAGAGCATGGTTTACATGGTTGGTGATTGGAGACCATTCCAAGGAAGGTTTCCTTATGAACATCATAACCTTTATCTTGGCAAGAGTGGGGGTTTCAAAAATCAACATAATGATTGCAATTTTTAAAAAATCATTTGTGATGCAAAGATGGAGAGAATGCATTTTTGAAAATTATCTTTTGAGAAGGATTTTGAAAATCATTTTTCAAGGGGAACATTCCATCAAGAGAGGGTTCATATGGCCAACAAAAAGGGAGACCGCTCAAGAGAGGGTTTCATGGGGCCATTCCAACCACTAAACTTGAGAGAATGGAAATCTTGAAAATTACGGAGTTTGAAAGCAACTTTTGTGCAAGTTGAAATGCAATGATGCAAAAGTGTGAATTAGTGGGTAGTGAGGGATTTTCTAAGGCATGACTCCTAAGGTCTCATCCTAAACTTCAAGGAGCCAACTCTTTGAACAATTTTTGAAGGGCATGTAGAACTTGAAAATGTCATAAAATTTAAGGGTAATGCAAGCATTGTGGAGCATGACAATAAGCATAAAATAAAGCCAAGCACACATGACATGATCAAAATAGCAATATGCAAGGGGTCATGATTTACATACAAGGCTTTTAGGCTACACCACATAAACAAGGGGCTCTTAGGCCATACCATCTTAAAGTAGGCTAGTGAGAGATCCCCTTACACAGTGGCTCTCACTTGCTTTCTTCTAGGCATGATCTAAGAGCCCTCTTGGCTCAAGCATGCAAGAAAGGGGGGTTGAAGATGGGGCCTAAAATAGAGAATAGCCTAAATAGGCTAGGAGGGAGAAGAGAAGAGTGAGGGAGAGCATAAATGTAAAAGGGATACCACCTTTTGCCTTCAACACATTTGTAGTCTTCAATGGATGTCTTGATTGGAGCTTAAGTGACTTCAAGAAGGCTTGAGAGGCTAGAGTGGAGTGTATAAGTGTGTATGAGGCCTTGTATATGGAGTGTATAGGCTTAGGAGAGGTAGACTCTAGCCTAAGTGTTGGAGGGGAGGAATATATGTAGAGATTCGAGTTTCTGGAGTGATTTCAGCAGAGTTTCGTATCAATTTCGGACCTGGAATATGCAAGGGGGGAGGCCTCTATTTATAGGCAATCTGGAACAGGCCTCGTGCATGTGCTACATGTAGGACATGTGCAGGTACTGTTCCATTGCCAGAATAACACGTGGCATCCTGTGTACTGGTTAAATATCAACCGTTGATCGAAAGTCGGTCGATCTGATCAAAATTTGAGCGCATGTAGCATACGCTCCATCACCAGGAAAGTTCGTCCAAACTTTGCCTCGATAATTGGGTTAATCGGGAAGGTTCCGGGGGGGAATCGATCGCACTCGGGATGTTCTCCTAGTGCTCCCGATGAACTTTCATATTTTCGAAAGGTTTGAATTATGTTTGGAGGTAAGTGCTATCGTCTTGGGAAGTGTACCAAAAAGGACATTTTTGCAGAGCGTTTGTGATACTCTCCGTGGGTGTTTGAAAGTGGCTGTTTTCATTTCGTGTGATCGAGGCCTTCGAGAAGCGATCTACTCGATCGGACTGTACCGATGAAAAGTACTCTGGGAATACTTTCTGGAATTCCCAATTTTACGCATTTCTCAAGTCGTTTCATGGTGCGTTTTGATTAGAGAATCAGAGAAAAAATCAACCTTGGCGGAGCGTCTACGAGACGCTCCAAGGGTTGCTGAAAGTCATAGTTTACACACCATACAATGAAGGGCTTCGGGGGGCGATCTATTCGATCGAACCATATCGATGGAAATATCTATGGACGAGCTTTCGAGAATTCCCTGATTTACGCACTTCTCAAGTTGGTTGACGGTGCGTTATAACCAGGGAATCGGGGGAAAAGACAATTCAGGCGAAGCGTCTGCGAGACGCTCCAGGGAACTTTTATCGAGTCGTGTGAGTTTAGTGTCGTAGGGTGTTCCTTGGGTTAAACAAAGGTGTGTGGTGAAACCCTTTGCTCGAAATCCCAAGGCCGGTTGCTGTTTCGGGACATTTTTGGGCGTCTAGGGGCAAAACGGTCATTTTAACCGGAGTTGGCTAAAATGGTAAGGAATGGTCTGGTATATTGTATTGAGCGTGCAGGGCTGTTCAGGGATGGTTTTAAGAGAGTCTTTTATCGTTCAGCGGGGTTTGTGCCGTGTTGAGGCGTTCAGGGGCAAAATGGTCATTTTGACCAGAGTGAGCCAAAATAGGATCGGTTTTGGACCAAATGGCGTGCGGGGACGCCTGATGGTTTGACAACATTGTGGAAGGATGGACTTATCATTTTGAGAGATTTTGAACTTTCCCAAAACGTGCTTTGAGGCCCAAGGGGTAGGTTTGGTCATTTTTCACCGAGTCGGGCTAGCAGGCACTGGTGTTGACCTATGTGTTGGTTTCTAAGACCGCTCGATCTCGAAAAACTACCTGTGCGGTGTTGGTCTCCAAGAACGCCCGTTCTTAGAGAGCTACCTGTAGGGGTGGTGTTGGTTCCTAAGAACGCCTGGTCCCAGAAAGCTACCTGGAAGAGTGGTGTTGGTCTCCGGGAACGCCCGGTCTTTGAGAGCTACCAAATGACAGACATTCTACATTGGCGGGCTAGCAGGCACCAGAAGTGAATCATCTGGAATTTGATGAGGTGTTGGTCCCCGAGATCGCCTGATCCTGGGAAGCTACATGGATGGCGTTGGTTTCCGGGACCGCCTGGTCCGGAAAACTACCTGGAATAATGGCGCTTAAGGCTCCAGCAGATCCTTGTAGACCTGAGAAGCGACCAGTTGGTTGGATTGGAGATTAAAAGGCTCATCTTGAGCTTGCTTGTGTTGTGATGTTGGAAACCGGTCCCGGTCGGGCTGGAGATTGCCAAGCGGGCAAAAAATGGGGTGCTTACAGTGGGGACCGGGTTCACCTCCTTGATTTCGACGATCTTATCATCTATTAGATCTTAGATTTTATGTTTCAAAAATCGGTAACTTTCTATGTCATGGCCTAGTCCACCTGAGTGATATGCGCACCTGAGTGTTGAGTCGAAAGAGGATGGTAGAGGTTTTACCAGTGGTGTAGCCGGTATTGGGTACAGGTATCCAGCTTTCAGCAAGTTATTGTAAGCATCTGTTTGGGTGCCAGCCAGTTGAGTAAATGGTCGATTCTACCCTCTTGCTCTTTTAGGTCTAGTATATGTGACGCATAAACTAACTCAAAAGTAGGTACCCTAGGTTTTGATGGTGTAGACGGTTGCAAGGGCAAAGGGTCGAATGCTGTAGTAGTAATTCCTGCTAGGTTCGTTGCTTGGGATTCATTGAGACTTTGCATTTTTCATTTTAGGTTATGGCAACTTTTGATGTTATAACCCTTATATTCAAGAGCTTTATCAAGAATGGTCTTAGGAGGTAGCATAACCAGGCACCTAGATTTATAAAGTTGTCGATAAGCTACATCTTGAGAGCCTTCGTGCGAGGTGAAGTTTTGACTTTCCTTCTTTACCTTCTCTTGAGAAAAAGTATGCCCGACTTCAACCTGTGTCTGATCCGCATCCTGTGGCGGGTTGGTAGGAGTTTAAGGGTGAATTACTGTGGTAACATGGAGTTGAGGTTATGGTGGGGTGATGATATTCCGGCGAGAGGTTAACTTTTCTTCTTTTTTCACATCGGTCATTTCTACGCGAGATCGAGAGAACATGTTTTCCAGCATCATCATCCTTTTTCTGAGTTTCGCTTGTCCCTCCAATATTCGGGTTTGCCCTTGCCTAAGTAATCAATTGGGTGGCACTGAGGTTGAGTGCATTGTTGGAGTGGGCTCTTTGGACGCCATTGCCTGCATCAGCTTGAACATTTCATCTATTTTTCTTTTCATCTCATTGATATCCTCGCGAGTGATAGGGGAGGTCTCATCAAGGTTGGCTGCTATTAGCAAAGTTCTCTGTCGGGTAGTGATGGGGTCTTTAAGTGGATATCGTTCTTTCTTAGGAGTAATGTTGACTTTTATGGTATGATCTCTGTAAATGAAAAGGAAAGAAGAAGAAAAACAAAGACACAAACCGCAAGTTAGAGAGCTCTAGGCAATGCATGCCCTAAGGTGTCCCTATTTGAGAGGGAGACTAAATATGATGGCCCTGGCTCACTTTCGGAGATAGGGGTTTTACCCCTGTATGCAGATACTTTATCGTCAAATAGGAACCTTCTTTCATTCGTACGTTCATTTGCAAAAAGGACAGGGATGCATTGAGCTTTAGGTTTAAGATGCAAGAATGAATCAGAATACATTTTAATGGGGGGAGGGTGAACATTTTCTGTTAGACTTCCACCTATCTAATTTAACATATGAAATCCTAAACTACTCTTGAGTCTTCGTATTCGCCTTCTTTGGATTTGATGTCGAGGAGGTCGTTGAGAGACCTTGCTGATTGATTGCCCATTGTCTTCTTAGCAACCCTATCTCTGTGAGCATAGAGGAATTGGGGCTCTTCTTTATGGAATGAATATGTATGATATGAATCCTTAGGGTTATATGGGAACCCTTAGGGTTTGGGTAGGTTTCACGCAAGGGAGAGTAACCTTGGTGTCACTCTCGATGGGTTGATCATATGCATGAGAATGTAGTGACTTGAGTTACTTTGAAACTTTTATCTTGGGATGAAATATTGTATGCATGAATATGGATGCAAAGAGTATAAGTAGAGAGAACACAAGTGAAGAAAATATGCATGTATGAACAGTTAGACAAGCATTATAATGGTAAGAGTACAGTTATTATAACAACAGAAATAAACAAATATAAAGGAAAGTAAAGCGGTCGCCCTTTCCTCTATGTTTTTTAAAACGGCGTGCGTGTCTTAAATTTTGCAGAGGTTCGGCTATGCATGGTGTCTATATGAGCATGAGGTTGAGGTTTACTAATGCGTCCTAAGAAGGCTCGGTTCCTAGATCTTCAAACCTAGGTCCACTCCCCGAGATGGTGCCATGATCGGTTGATGATACGAGTGGGGGAACCATCAAGAGGCCGTAGGAGAAGAAATTGACACAGCATCTTACCCACAACCAATGTACCGTTCCCCTTTCTAACTAGAAGGGATATATCAGGGTAAAGAATGCAAATATGCAGAATGCAAGTACACGTGCAATGTGTGTGTGATTTTTAAAAATTGGAGGAAAGAGCCCAGCAACTCCCATCTATCCTGTCCATTCTATACATTCATTCATACATGGCAATTAATGAAACAAATATGAACAAAGGTCCACCTACAAAATAATATGCAAAAGTTAATACCTTGAATGACAAACTTAATGCAAGATTGAATAATTGAATGTAATTGAAAGCAAGTAATGCCATGTTTTTTAAGACAATTTGGAAAAACTTGATTTTGAAAGTTTGAAGTGGATAGAATTGAACAAATTAATCAAAGACTCTAAATGGGTGAGGGTGAAGAGACATGATATTGGTCTAACCCTCTAAGCTTCCCCAACAGAATCGCCTGCTGTCGCACCCCGATTTTTCCCACTCGAAAAAGACAAGTGAGAAAAACACAGTACTCTCTCGTTAGAACTCATCCTCTTAGAAGGACGAGTGCAACTAGGTTTGAATTAGAAATTGATTTTGCATAAGGGCTTTTAGAAAATATTTGGAGTCACCACCTAACTTGATTAAGGAGAGTTAGATCACCCAAAAACTAAGCACAATCCGAATATTACACTAAGGGTTTTTGAAAAAAAAGATTTTGAAAACCTCCTCAAGAGAGGGTTTTTAAGAAAACAGGTTGTTTGGCAATCTTTGAAAATATTTAAGCCCTTTTTTTAAAATAACTTCATTTTGGTCTTTAAAAACAGTGATCTAGGTTCGAAGGTTAGTTACCTGTAGGCTAGACGCACTAAGCCATCACCATACCCCGCCCTTACGGTACCTATATGTCTATCCACCCTAGGCTCACTCATCCAGAATCTTTAATTTAATAAATGTCCAAAAACTATACACTTTTAGAAAAGAATTTTGAAAAGAGAAGTTTGACATGATGCATGATATGCAAGTGCAAGAATTTGATTTGATTTTGAAAATGGATTTGAGAAAACTTGATCAGATTTTGAAAAGAGATTTGAAAAGAAGACTTGATTTGAAATCGGAAAGTAGGTTTTAGAAATTGAAAATAGAGATTCGAAAATAGATTTTGAAATTTGAAACTTGAAATCGATTATGGAATTGAAAACTTGAAAAAGGGTATGGAATTAGAAATTTAAACAAAGTTATGAAATTAGAAACTTGAAATAAATTATAGAATTGAAAATTTAAAAATAATTATGAAATTAAAAATTTGAAAAAAGTTATGATCGCACCCATAAGGGTTGCCTACGTATCCCTTTTTGGAAATCAGGTCAGTCGTAGTTCGGACAAGAATTCGATTAAAAATAAAATATTTTGATTGGAAAAAGAGTTTGATTTGAAACTTACAATGGAAGATTGGAATCGAAATTGAATTTAGACCTAGAATTGAACTTGAAAGATGATTTAACCCTTGAAAGAGAACTTGGACTAGATTTGGAAAGATAGAGATTTGAAAACATTTTGAAGTTTGAAATTAGAAAACCATCTTGGCTTAGAAAAGAGTTTTAGAAAAAAAGTGGAAGCTTCCTAATTTTAGGTTACCTAAGATTGGAATACGTGATTGAAATAGGAAGGTTTGATTTAGATTTGAAAATTTTGATTTTACAAAGTTGGATTTAAGAAATATTCGAATTAGAAAATGTTCAAATTAGGAAAGATTCGAAATAGGAAAGTTGGATTTTAAGAAAGATTTTGAAAAGAAGTTTGATTTGATTTGAGAAACTTGACTTGGAATAAATTGGGAAAAGTTAGGGTTTAGGAAAGATTGAACTTTGGAAAGCTTAAGGATTTGGAAAGTTTGAGCTTAGGAAAGTTTTGAATTTTGAAAGCTATGAAAATTAGGAAAGTTTTGGTTTTGGAAATATTTTAATCCAAGAAAGATTTGGAAAATTTAGAAATTAGAAAATGATTGAATTAAGAAAGATTTGATTTCTATTTCCAAAAAGAGATGATTTGATTTCCAAAAATGGAGGATTGGATTTGGTTTCCTAAGTTGGAAGACTAGATTTGACATGGAATTGGAATGGATGAGATTTAAAAAACTTGGATTTAGAAAATATGATTTGACATAAAAAAGAGTTTTAGAAAACCTAAGAATTTGATGTAGAAAATAGAATTTTGAAAAACTATGATTGGATGTGGAAAAGGAAAGTAGAAATTAGGGCTTCCTAACCATTGGCTCTAAGGCTTGACTTGGGCTTCAAGAAAAAGAGAATTTTGAAAAGTAAATCTTTTGAAAAGAGTTTCTAGGAAGGAAACTTGAATAGCTTTTTTAGAAAGTAGAATTTTGAAGAGAGTTTTTGGAAAGGAGTTTGAAAAGAATTTTTAGAAAGTAGATTAGAAAAAGAGATTTTTTAGAAAGAGATTTTGGAGAGGATTTAAAAAGAGGTTTCGGAAAGGAGATTTTCAAAAAGTGATTTGAAAAGAGAATGGAATATGGACTTTTACAAGTCTCTAAAAATATCTCACTTTTTTTAAACGACTCTAACCATGGTAAGATTATAACCATTCTAAGATTGTGGTTGTGAAAATAACAAAGTTTTGAAAATATGGACCATATTGATCTCATTAAATATAGCAATTTTCTAAAATGACCCTAACCATGAAATGGTTGGAACCACCTTAGAATTGTGATTTTATCAAAAACGATTTTAGGGTTTACACCCAAAACTAATATAGCACTTTTCTAGAACAACCCTAACAATGAAACGGCTAGAATCATCTTAGGATTGTGATTTTTGAAAACAAGTTTGAAAGAGAAGATTTTTAATGCAAGTTTCGTAAAAGATTTTGATGCAAGTTTTTGAAAACAAGTTTAGAAAACAATTTTAAAAAGATGTATGAGTATGATATGCAAAATGCAAGTAGCCTAGTGAATATATAAGGTTTAGGTTTCACCACATAATCAAGGGGGCCGAATCCACATAGTCTAAGGTCGAATTAGAGGAAAGCCCCCAACACGGTGACTTTTAACCATTCTTCCTACACATGAATCGAGAATTCCCTTGTTTCAAGCATGCAAGAAAGAGTGGAAGAAGATAGTGGATTAAAATAGAAGAAAACCCAAGTGGGTTAGGAGAGAGGAGAGAGAAGAGAGAAAGGGGAAATCGCATAAACGTAAATAGAAAACCAACCTTGTGTCTTCTTTGATTTGTTCGCTTTATTTACTTTATTTCGCATTGATCTTCAAGAACTTTGAGAATACAGCACCTTGAGTCTTCAATGGTCGGCTTGAAAGCTCGTATAAGCGCGTATTGAGTGTATATATATTGGGGTTAATGTGTATGGGGCTAGGGTTTGAAGAAACCTAAGAGAGTTAGGGTTTCGAGAGAGTTCGAGGTATATATATTGAGAGATAGAGAGTTTCTGGAGTTAGATTGCTGACCTTTCCTGCGCAGGAAAGAGGCTCTGTATTTATAAACAAAAAATTGACCTAGTGCCTATTGCAGTGGCACCATGCTTAAAATCCTGTTGGTACTACTAGTGGTGCCAGGCTATTTTTTGGCTTGGCACCACTACTAGTGGAGCTAGCCACTTCGGAAATATTTTCGAGCGGCAAGAAATGTATCTTTGACCCTTGATACGCGAGGCAGAAGATTTGGACGCTTGTCCTAGTGACTACCATGCATTTTTTAGCCTAACTCCACTAAGAGTGACTCTGGAAGGTCCGAGAATGTTTCGAAGAGCCAGGAATGATCCAGAAAGCCAAAAATGGGTAGAAACCCTCAAAATAGTGTCTCAAGGCTAATGAACTTGAAAAACAAGGTTAGAATTGTCGAGCAGGCTATTAGGGGCAAAACGGTCAACTATACCGGAAAACCACCAGAATGGACTCAGAATAATCCATGAGCGGACTTGAAGGTTGGAGACACTATCCAGAATGTTCCAAGGGAGTTTCGGTTTGATACCCAGAGCCGGTGTGTTTAGAAAAGGCGACCGGCCCACCAGGGGTAAAACGATCATTTCACACCGGGTTTGTCGGAATTGACTCAGAATGATCCGAAAAGGTATTAGAAGGTCAGGAATACTATTAGAAGCATTCTCGGAGGGTTACCGGTTTGATACCCAGAGCTGGTGTGGTTCCCGAAGGCACTCGGATGCCAAGGGGCAAAATAGTTATTTTGACCGAATGGTCTCAGAATTGGTCCGAAACTAACTGAAAGGCACTTAAACGTGCCAGATCGTCTTTGGGACAATCTTGGAAGAGTGGACTTGCCGTTCTGAGGACTAAGGTACTTTCTCGATAACCGTGCCAAAAATAGCCCAAGGAGCAGTTTGGTCATTTTTCACTAGAGTGGGCTAGCAGGCACTGGTGTTAACCCGGGTTTTGAGTGTTTCCATCACTCTGACGGCCTGTAATGAGTTGGTTTCCAAAGGTAACTCCTCCTTTGGTAAACGTGTCATGGCCAAGAGGCGAGTTCGGTCTCGTGGCATAAGGGGTTTGCTGGCAATTCCCAATGTCGAACTTGACGCGCCCCGGTACTTGGACCGAGTTCCTTCGACTCAAGAAAAAGCACGGAATTCTGTCATTAGAACTCATCCTCCTAAAAGGACTAGTGCGACTAGGTTTAAACTTGAAATTGGTTTGACTAAGGGCTTTTTAGAAAAATAGGAGTCACTACCTAACTTGATTAAGGTGAGTTAGGTCACCTAAAACTAAGTGTTAATCCGAAGATTAAACTCAGGGTTTTTGAAAAAAGTTTTGTAGAACTCCCTCGAGAGAGGATTTTTGAAAAAATAGGTTGTTTGGCAACCTTTAGAAAGTTTTAAGCCCTTTTTGAAAGTAACTCCATTTTGGTCTTTTGAAAACAGAAATCTATGGCTTGGGGGTTAGTTACGTGTAGGGAAGATATCCTAAGATCATCACCCTACCACGCCGTTTCGGTACCTACATGTCTATTCACCCTTTTGTTCATCCACTAGAATAACCGGTTACCATTATCCACTTAATATCCACTTTAGAATTTTGAAAATGGGATTTAGTCATGACTTTTTGGATGAATGGTGCATGAGGCAAGTTTTGAAAGAAGTTTGAAAATATGGGAGTTTTGAAGAGGTTTGAGATAGAAACTTTGAATTGATAGAAACTTTTGAAAAGGGGATTGGGGTTAAAATAAAAGTTATGACCACACCATTTTAGGTTGCCTACTTATCTCATTTGGCGAGAATCAGGTCATTCGTAGTTCGGGCAAGAGCCCGATGGAAAATAGGCGCGTTAAGGCCTTTGGAAAGTTTTAAACACACATTGAGGTCTTTAGAAAAGTTTGAAGACAATTTGTGGTCTTCGAAAAAAGAGAACTTGAGAGTTTTAGTAATTGGATGTTGGAGTGTTTTTGGAATAAGACTCGAAGGTTTTTGAAAAGTGCTCTTGAAATAGGGTTTTGAAGTGTTTTGAAATGTTTTGGAATAACTCGATGGAGCTTTGGAAATGCTTTGAAATAACTCAAGAGGGTTTTGAAAATGTTTTGAGGTCTTGTTTTCAAAACCTTGGAGGTATAATTTGGAGTGTTTTAATAAATTGGTTTTTAGAAAGTTTTTTTAAAGTAGTTTTTGAAAACACTTAAGACTTTGGAATTCTAATATAGACAACTTAATGTATCATCTTCCCTTGGGATCCCTAACCATAAAAGGGACAGGGACGTCTTAGGGTTGTGAATTCTTGAAAACATTTTTTGAAATAATTTAAAGATATAGTGTAGGAGAATTTGAAAAGGGTATGGATTTGGTTTTTGAAATCTTAAGAGGGTAGGAGGTTTTGGGAAAATGGGTTATGGGAATAGTTTTAAGTAGAAAGATCATTTAACAGGGGTCCATGAGTTGAAACCTTGAAGTATACTAACCTAAGTTGGGTTGGCCTAAGGTCAAGGGTAACATAAGGTTAACTAACTTGGGTTAGGTTAACCTAGGGTTGAGGTGACCTAGGGTTAATCAACTAGGGTTTGGTTAACCCAAGGTTAAGGTGACCTAGGGTCAACTAACTTGGGTTTGGTTAACCTAAGGTTAAGGTGACCTAGGGTTAACTCACTCGGGTTAGGTTAATCTAGGGTTGGACAACTTGGGTCAAGTTAACCTAGGATTGGACAACTAGGGTCAAATTAACCTAGGGTTGGACAATTAGGGTCAAGTTAACTTAGGATTGGACAACTAGGGTCAAGTTAACCTAGAGTTGGATAACTGGGGTCAAGCTAACCTAGGGTTGGACAACTAAGGTCAAGTTAACCTAGTGTTGGATTGGAAGATGGTTTTGAAAGGTGGTTTTATGCATTTTTGAAAAGATTTTTGAAAAACAAATCATGTTATGCAAAGGACTTTGGTAGACAATCCTTTTGAAGATCATTTCCATGAAAATTTGACTCTAGCCAAGGATATGGTTTATATCGTTGGTGCTTAAAAACCGTTCCGAAGAAGGTTTTCTGAGAACCATTATAACCTTTATCTTGAAAAGAGTATGGATTCCAAAAATCAATACAATGTTGACAACTTTTGGAAAAACCATTTTTAATGCAAAGATGGAGAGAATGAACTTTTGAAAACTATTTTTGAGAAGAAGATTTTGGAAACCATTTTTAAAGGAAACCATTCTAACAAGTTAGGATTCCTATGGCCAATGTAAAAGGGAAACCACTCAAGAGAGGGTTCCATAGGACCATTCCAACCACTAAACTTGAGAGAATAACAACCTTAGAAATTAATGAGTTTGAAAAGCATTTTCATAGAAGAATAAAAGGAGAAGGGAATCATTCTAATAATTTAGGGTTCTTATAGCCAATGTAAAGAGAAACCATCCAAGAGGGTTCCATGGGGCCATTCTAACCACTAAACTTGAGAGAATAACAACCTTAGAAATTAGAGAGTTTGAAAAGCATTTTTATGCAAGTTAGAATGCAAGGGTGCAAAAATGTGAGTTAGGGGTTAATGTGGAGATTTTCTAAGGCATGATTACTTAAGGTCTCATTCTAAGTTTCAAGGGTCCAACTCTTAGAATATTGAGCTTGAAAATGGTATGGAAATGAGAATAGTGTAAGTTTTGAAAAACATGGTTATAAACATGAAAATAAAGCCAAGCACACAAAACATGAACAGGATAGCAATATGCAAAGGGGGTCATGAATTCATACAAGGCTTTAGGCTACACCACATAATCAAGGGGCTCCAAGACTATACCATCTTAAAGTAGGCTAGTGAAAGATTCCCCTACACAGTGGCTCTCACTAACTTTCCTCTAGGCATGAACTAAGAGTCCTCTTGCTCCAAGCATGCAAGAAAAGGGGGTATAAGATGAGGATTAAAATAGAGAATAGCCTAAGTAGGCTAGGAGGGAAAAGAGAGGAGTGGGGGAAGACAAGAATATAAAAGAAATACTACCTTTTGCCTTCAATACAATTCCAATCTTCAATGGATGTTTTGACTTGAGCTAGGAGAGCTTTAAGTATGCTTGAGGGGCTGGAAAGAGGTATTCTATGGCATGAGAGGCTGTGTAGGTGAGTGTATAGGTTAGGGGGAGGTGGAATCTAGCTTAAGTGTTTGAGGTATGGGATGTATATAGGAATTCGATGTTCTGGAGCAGTTTCGCAGAGCTTCGCTATCAATTTCGATTCTGGAATATGCAAAAGGGAAGGCCTATATTTATAGGTGAATTTTTGGACACCGACGCATGTAGCACATGCGCCTGTGTAAAATTTACACAGGCGCATGTGCTACATGCGTTGGTACTGTTCCACAGAATGAAAGCCACGTAGCACTCCTTGTACTGGCTAAATCTTAAGCGCTAAGCGAAGTTTGATCGATCTGATCAAAATCTGGGTGCATGTAGCATACACTTCGTTGCCGAGAGTGTTCGTTCAAACTTTACCTCGATAATTGTGTCAATCGAGAAGGTTTCGGAAGAATCGGTTACATCCACGGTGTTCTCTTAGGATTTCTCGTGAACTTTCGAGTTTTCAAAAAGTCTGAACGATATTCAAAAGTGTGAGATATCGTCTCAGGAAGTGTGCATGAAATCACATTTTTGCGGAGCATCTGTGATACGCTCCGTGGGGGATCAAAAATAGCTGTTTGTGTGCTGCATGATCGAGGCCTTCAGGAAGCGATCTCTCCAATCAGACCGTACCAATGGAAAGTACTCTGGAAATACTTTCAAGAATTCCCTAATTTACGCATTTCTCAAGTCTTTTGAATGTGCGTTATAATCAGGGAATTGGAGAAAAAGTCATTCTTGGCGGAGCGTCTGTGAGACGCTCTAGGGGTTGTTGAAAGTAGCAATTTTCAAGCCATGCGATGAGGAGTTCGAGAAGCGATCTTTTCGATCGAGCAGTATTGATGGCAAGACCTATGAACGATTTTTCAAGAATTCCCTGATTTATGTATTTCTCAAGTCATTTGACAATGTGTTATAACCAAGGAATCGAGAGAAAAGGCAATCTTGGCGGAGTAGACGCTCCAGGGGGCTTTCGTTGAGTTGGGAGTGTTTAGTGTTATAAGGTCCACCTTAGATTAAACAAAGGTGTATGAAAAAACTCACCGTTCAAAATTCTAGGATCGGTGCTATTTTCGGGGCGCGTTCAGGTTGTCAGGGGCAAAATGGTCATTTTGGCCTGGTTTGGTTGAAAAATGGCCATGAATGGATCCGAGTGTTATATTAAGCGTTCCAGGTCATTCAAGGGTGATCTCGAGGGAGTCTTTCACTGCTCGGTGGGATTTGTGCAGTGCTGGGGCGTTCAGGGGTGTAATGGTCATTTTGACCGGAGTTAGCCGGAATAAGACCGGAATTGAACCGAATGGCGTGCGAAGTATGCCTAACTGCTTAGTAGCACTTTGGAAAGGTGGGCTTATCATTTTGAGGGATTTTAAACTTTCTCAAAACGTGCCTGGTGGCCCAAAGGGCAGGTTTGGTCATTTTTCATCGAGTCAGGCTAGCAGGTGCTGGTGTTGACCTAGGTGTTAGTTCCCGAGACCGCCCGGTCTTGGAAAACTACCTGTGCGGTGTTGGTCCCTAAGACCACCCGGTCTTAGAGAGCTACCTATAGGGTGGTGTTGGTTTTTTAGAACGCCTAGTCTCAGAAAGCTACCTATGTGGATAATGTTGGTCTCCGAGAACACCTGGTTTCGGAGAACTACCGAATGATAGACATTCTACATTGGTGGGCTAGTAGGCGCCAGAAGTGAACCGTCTAGAATTTGATAAGGTGTTGGTCCCCGAGATCGCCTAATCTCGGGAAGCTAACCTAGATGGCGTTGATTCCCGAGACCACCTGGTCGTGAAAAGCTACATGTAATGCCTATGGGCATGATAGTTGGGACTTGTGGGCCCGGGAAGTGACTAGTTGACTGGATTGGAGTTTGAAAGACCCGTCTTGGGCTTGCACGTACTGTGAGGTTTGAAAACTAGATCCGGCCGGGCCGGAGATTGCCGAGCAAGCAAAAATGAGATACTTACAGACCTGTTTACGAGTGCTTCCGCCATTCCTATGGTTGCGATATTTACAGGTGTTTTTGCCACTCTAACAGTTCGCGTTCATTCCAAAGACTGCCTGATCTCGAAAAGCTGCTAAGTGGACTTATCGTCTGAGGAATCAACTTTCTCAAAAGACGTGCTGAATAACAGATATTTCTTCATTGGCTGGCTAGCAGGCGCCAAAGGTGGACCGTTCTACCATCTCGAGGACTTGGGGTCTAATCCCGGATAACGGGTTTGAAGGGACTTACCGTTTCGAAGAGTTTTCTTGAAAAACGTAACGATTTGGATGGTCTTATCGCCTGAGGGATCAACTTTCTCGAAAGGCGTGCCAGATTAAGTTTGATTCACTTGGACTAGAATTAGAACTAGAATTGAAGTTGAATTTGAGATTGAAATGGAGACTTACCGTCTCTAGGAAGATGTACCAATTAGAATAGGACTAAGCAATGCCACAAGGGCATTTTGGCCATTTTGCCTCTATTGGGCTTGGCGGACCTGCGAAGCAATTGATTGATTGAATTGAGTCTGAAAAATTGATTTGAACTTGAATATGTCTATGTCACTTTAAATATGAGTCCAGTCGGATCGGAGGTTGCCGAGCGAGCAAAAATGGGGTATTTACAATGATCTCACATTAAATAAGTCCACAACTACCATCAATGGGTGAATTCAATTCAGGGCTTTATATGCAAGACTCTAAATGCATTTATGGATAAGAGATATAAGATTATTCCATCATTTGATCATCAAGAGCTGAAAATTCCTTACATTCCCTAAAAAATTCCATTTGTCCTCTAGGGTTGGCATTTTAGTGAGCTATTCCATTCTTATCTACTCTTTATAGAGAGTGTAATTAATTTGTATACCTCTTATACACCTGTGAGTTAGAGTTTGAGTATTCTCTAGTGGAAGAAAAACACTTGTAAGTTTGAGAAAGCTTGGACAAAATTCTTGTAGTATTAAAGTTTGGGTGTAAGCTTCAAAGAGAGTAAGCTAGGCACTTTAACTAGCCTCTACTTCGTAATTGGACATTGCATAATGGAAAAAGACTTCAAGAGGATCTTAAGGTGAGGACGTAGACCACAATTTGTGGTTGAACCTCAGTAATTCTTGGTGTCTTTCTTTGAGCTTTACTTTCATTCAATCTTCATTATTTTGCATCACACATACCTTGAATTATTGTTTCATTGCTTAGATTAATTTTAACTAGTCTTAATTACAATTATTTTTTAAAAAAACCAATTCAACCCCCCCCCTCTTGGGTTGCCTTTTGGGTTAACACATGGACGATTGGTGAGCGTTGACTCTTCTAGTGATTTTTCTCCTATCTCCCATACTCTTTCATCATTTAGGACTCTTGTTCTAAACATTCAGTTAGTTAACCAAGGTCATATTTATATCCCAATGGCAGAAAAATTTAATCATCAACAACTTGGGAATCCCAACCCGTCAAATCCAAATAATGTACCTGAAGGTGGGAGTGTACATGGTGATCCTTCTCATAAGTCTCTCAAGGATTATCTGAATCTCGCTAGGCAAGCGCCTACCTCTTGCATTGTTCTTCCAGGCATCATACAGCGATGACTTTAAAGCTGGGAATGAAAGGTTGATAAATCCCTTCCATGGTTTGGGTTTTGAAAAACCATATTAGCACATAAAAGATTTCAAGGACGTATACTCTATGTTCTTCGATAATTCTTACCTAAAGGAAGTTGTACTTTTGAAACTCTTTCCGTTTTCTCACAAAAACAAGGCCAAGACGTGGTTCAATTCATTGAGGCCTAGGTCTATTCATTCTTGGCAAGATCTTCAGACAGAATTTTTAAAAAAATTCTTCCCTAAGCATAAAACTGAGGCCATTTGTCGCCAAATCTCTCAATTTGCCCCTATGTCTAGTGAATCGTTCTTCTAATATTAGGAGAGATTCAAAGATTTGTTGAGTGTTTGTCCATATCATGGTTTCACCAATTGGCATATCATAAATACTTTCTATTCATCATTGACTCCACAACTGAAGTAATTTGTTGAGTCTATGTGCATAAAGACTTTGTATGACAAAGACCCATCTGAAGTATATGACTTCTTTGATTACTTAGAGAATTTTGCTAGAGATTAGGCCAGAACTAGGACCCAAAATCATGAGTCTAAGCCTAGGTTAACATTTCGGCTTAATTAAATGGTTTGATCTGAATGTTAGAATAGTTGTATTTACCCGAAAGATAGAAGTCATAGAGACAAGTAAGGATAATATTGTGAATAGTGAGTCTCCCAGGGAAAAAAGTAATTTAATGTGTGGTAGAATGGAACATGAAACTGTTGCATGTCTAATTATATCAGGTTTCAAGGAGGCCTTGCATGACCAAGCCAATGCGGTTGGCCAATATCGGGGTACCTATAGTGACCAACGAGTTGGGAAAAACCCTTTCTCGAACACATATTACCCTGGATGGAGAAATCACCCAAACTTTGGGTGGAGAAACGAGGGTCTTTTGAATCTTCAAGCATTCCAAGGAGGGCCTCAAAACCCTCAACCTTTCTAATTTCAACCTGTTCAAGCTTAACAATCCATTCCTTTCCAACCCCAACCTAATACATATCAACCCCTCATAGGAGACCTTTAGAAAATAATGTTTATCAATTGACAAATAATATGAGAGGAGTCAATAATAGGATGGATAGGCAAGACAAGGTGTTAGACCAACACTCTAGGATGTTGGAGGACATAGCAAAGCAAATGTCTAACTTAACACAAGCTTTGACTCAACAAGTGTCGAAGAGATTTCCATCTTAACCTTAACCAAATCCAAATCCCACAAAGTAAGTGAACATGACCGAAACAAGGACTGATCCTCAATTCAGTCATGAAGAAGTCCAATCCATCACAACCTTGAAGAGTGGGAAAATCATTGATAAAACCATTTCATCTAGGAAGGAAACTCTTAAGGTTAGTGATGAAGAGAATGGAGATGTGAGAGAACAAGAGAGAAAAAGAGATGAGAGTGGGAAAGAAAAAGAACCAGTTGAGCCAGTCTTAGAGCCAACCAAAGCATCTGAAGATGAGGGCATTGATGTTGTGAAATATGCCCTATTTCCTCATAGATTGACCAAACCAAAACATAAGCTTCTAAAATTTATGAAGTGTTTAAGCAAGTCAAAGTTAACATTCCGATCTTAGATGCCATCAAGCAAATTCCCTCCTACGCCAAGTTCTTAAAGGATTTGTGTACTGCAAAAAGGAGGTTGCATGCCAAGGAAACTGCCTTCATGAATGAGAGTCAAAGTGTGATTTTGCAATGTAAGTCCCCACCGAAGTATAAGGACCCCGGCTGTCCAACTATTTCATGTACAACAGGGAGAAACAAGATAGATCAAGCCCTTCTTGATCTAGGAGCAAGTGTTAATCTACTTCCTTATTCGGTTTATCAACAACTTAGATTAGGTGAGTTACGCCCTACACGTGTCACCTTGGAACTAGCTGACAGATCTATTAAGATTCTTAGGGGTATTGTGGAGGATGTTCTCATTCAGATAGATGACTTCTATCCAGTGGATTTCATTGTTTTAGATACACAATCGGTTGAGAGCACTAGTGCTCATTCCCAAATTCCTATTATTTTAGGATGACCATTCCTAGCCACGTGTAATGCTGTAATCTATTGTAAGAATGGACTGTTAAAGGCGTTATTTGAAATTATGACTGTCGAGATGAATATCTTTTCAGTTGAAAAACAACAGGGAGAGTATGAGAACATCAAATAAGTAGACTGCATTGAGTCTATTGTGCAAGAGTACTTTGAGAGTGAATTCTTTGAGGATCCAATTGAAAAAGCTCTTGTTTCGAGCAAGCCACATGGTCGGTTAGATTGTGATTATGTCAAGTCTAGGGACATAATTCATGGAAAGATAGAAAGAGAATAATGTATGCAAGTGGATCACTGGATCCCATCATTTGAGCCTCTAATTCCTAAAGTCATAAAGTTTGTCCTTTCTAAACAAAAAGCACCCACTCTGGAAAGAAAACCTTTACCATCTATATTGAAGTATGTATTCCTTGGTGAAGGTGAGTCTTATCTAGTTGTTATATCCTCTAGCCTGTCTGAAAGCCAAGAGAAGAGCATTGTGAAAGTGCTAAAAATCATAGAAAAGCCTTTGGTTGGACCATTACAGACCTTCACGGTATTAGTTCTCTTATGTGCACACATCGTGTATATCTTGAGGAAGAGTCTAAACTGGTGAGTCAGATACAAAGATGTCTAAATCCCAACATGAAGGAAGTTGTGAGAGGAGAAATACTAAAACTTCTCAATGCGGGCATCATATACCCCATCTCTGATTTAAAGTGAGTTAGTCCGACCTAAGTTGTTCCTAAGAAATCTGGAGTCACAGTAATTCAAAATGAGGAAAATGAACTAGTGCCTACTAGGATTCAAACTAGGTCGCACATGTGTATTGATTACCATCAACTGAATGTTGTTACTAGAAAAGACCATTTCTCACTCCCATTCATGGACCAAGTCTTAGAACGAGTTGCAAGTCAGGTCTTTTACTGTTTTCTAGATGGGTACTCTAGGTACAACCAAATTGAAATTGCCTTAGAAGACCAAGATAAGACAACCTTTACATGTCCTTTTGGTACTTATGCTTACAAAAAAATGTCCTTCGGCTTATGCAATACATCGGCTACCTTTCAAAGGTGCATGACGAGTATCTTTAGTAATATGGTGGAAAGATTTTTAGACGTTTTCATGGATGATTTTTCTGTATACGGAGATACCTATAAAAGTTGTTTGGAACACCTCGAGAAGGTGTTGGAAAAATGTGAGGAGAGTAACTTTGTCCTAAACTGGGAAAAGGGCCACTTTATGGTGACACAAGGTATAGTGCTTAGGCACATCGTGTCTAGCAAGGGGATTGAGGTAGATAAAGCCAAAGTTGAACTGATCCAAAAACTACCTACTCCTAGAACTGTGAAAGACATTCGATCTTTCCTTGGGCACATTGGTTTCTACCGGCAATTCATAGTAGGATTTAGTGTCATCTCTCACCCAATGTGCCATCTTTTGTCAAAAGACGTTTCATTTGAATGGACATTTGAATGCCAAGAAGCTTTTGACAAGCTTAAAGAGCTGTTGACAACTATACCTATCATTCGGTCACCCGATTGGTCATCACCTTTCGAGTTGATATGTGATGCTAGTGATTATGCTATAGGAGTAGTTTTGGGGCAAAGAATGGACAAGAAACCTTATGTTATCAATTATGCAAGCAAAACCTTGAATGAAGCCCAATTAAACTATATCACAACTGAAAAGGAACTTCTTGCTTTCGTTTTTACATTAGATACATTTTTGTCATACTTGGTGGGATCATTAGTCATCATATATACTGACCATTTTGTACTAAAGTACCTGTTAACCAAGCCTGATGCAAAGTCACGCCTCATCCGTTAGATTCTTTTGTTACAAGAGTTCCACATTGAAATTTGAGACAAGAAATGGTAGAAAATGTGGTTGCTGACCATTTGTCACGGCTCCCTACTGATGGGGAAGCCAAAGATACTCTCTCCATTAATGAGTATTTTTCGGGTGAGCTCTTTTCCAAATTTAAGCACTTTCTTAAGCAACTATTCCATGGTTTGCTAATATAGCCAACTTTTTTTACTGCTGATAAAATATCGTCGCATTGGTCTTACTTAAATAAACGAAAATTTTTCAAACATGGGAGGTATTTCTTCTGGGATGATCTGTACTTGTTCAACTATTATCCCAATCAGATAATCCGTCAATATATTCCCGACAATGAGTTTCATTCTGTCATGGAGTTCTGTCACTCCCATGAGTGCGATGGGCACTTTAGTTCGAAAAAGACGATTGCAAAGATTCTGCAATCTGGCTTATATTGGCCCACCATATTTCATGATATTCATACTTTTTGCACATCCTGTGATAGATGTCAATAACTAGGAAGTCTAACTAAAAGGCACACGATACCCCTCAATCCTATTCTTACTCTTAAGATATTTGATTGTTGGGGTATTGATTTCAAAGGACCGTTTCCTAATTCGTTTGGATTCATTTACATTCTTGTGGTTATTGGCTATGTGTCTAAATAGGTGGAGGCCATTGACTATATGTCTAAATCGTTTTTACTTTGTTATATTCTTTTATTGTATCTCGCAACGTTTAAGTATGGGTTCATTTTAAAGAACCCACTATACATAGATATTTTAGATAATGAAAAAGAAATGGTTGATAAGACATACGCAAGAAAAAAGGTTTTGTTTCATTGTTATGAATAAATAATGAATCACCAATTCGCTTCACATTGTATAAATTTATTTAATTATTAAATAATTATCCAAAAAAGATAAAAATAGAAATTTTGATACAAATAAAGTTTACTAATTTTTTATTAAATACTTTTATTAAAGAACATTATTTAACCATGAAATTAAAAGATTTATCTATACTTATTTTAAACAACTTATCAAAATTCAATTAATTTTTTGTCACTATTAATTTATATTTTCTCAAAATTGTTTAATTTGAATGACTATTTCTTGATAGATGTTAGATATATATTTAAGATCTAAAGTATGAGATGGATTGGATGAATATGTAATGGTGTTCTAGATTTAATTTTTTTGCATAAATTTTTTTTATTTTTTTTTAATCCTTAATATAATTCAATAAACCTAATGTTGAAATTTATAATTAATGTATTCACTTTCAATAAAACAAAGATGTATAAAAAGTGTGACTTATAATAGTTCGTATGTAAGTTGTTCTTTCTATATATTTTTTTTCTCTTTATAATTATTATAATAGAGAAAATAATATTTACATATTTAATCATTTAACATTATATTTTAAATACACGATCCTATAAATCTTTTTTTTAATTTGTCTTAAAAAAAATTAACTTATAATTTTATATTTGTGTCCGTGTTCACTGATAGAATATTTATATATATGTGTGTGTGTGTGTGTGTGTGTGTGTGTGTGTGTTTTTTTTTTGTTTTTTTTTTGGTTAAAGAGTAAGGATACGGAGTTTTTCACCAACTCGATTTTATTGATTTCAAGAATGATTCTTATTCCTTTTGAGCCACCAAACTGACATACACAGAAATTCTGTGACTATATATATATTTAAAAAAATACTTCTTTTGTTTTTTTTTTTTTTTTCGGTTAGATGGTGTGCAGCCAAATCTACTCCATGTTAGGCCACCGTTTAAATGAACCGTGGCGGACATAAGAAGAGACAAGCGGGCAGTTACTCCCACTAAAATTTCAATTACACTGTTCTATAGCTTTAATTATTTTTATTTGTTTGATCCTATCTAAGTTGTAAAAGCAATATATTGCCTCCCACTGGCTTCTATTTGAAGTGCCAAATCCCAATCCTTTATTCAAATATTAAAGTGGTATATATGAAATTAATATACTTTTATTTATTCACTATTTAATTCGCAAATAACACACTCCATTTTGGTCATTGTCTTTTGTCCTTTAACTTTTGTTTTCATTTATTTCTTTTATTTTCCTACAATATAGTTCATACTTGGAGTAATAGACCTTCATATTTCCGTTGTAGGATTCCAAAATTTAAATGAAACAAATATTTTTAATGCGTATGTGTATAAATATAAACTTTTCTGACATATATTGTATTATCACTATCATTGTTTTTCTTAAGTAAAGAGCATTTTTTTGGAACCCCCCCAAATAAAAAAAAATGAAAACATATCATCATATTCCATACTTATTATGACATTAGATTGTCTATCTCTTGTAAGTTGAATGGACTTTATTACTTATTTTATGAGTTGTTTTGGATTCAGTTGGTTTTAAGTTGTGCTTTTAAGTATTAACATGTTATTTGACTATCAATTGTGTTCAATTATTGAGTTATTGATTTGCTAAAATTTACTTATGTTAGCAATTAGGGTCACAATTTTGTTAAATGATATTTGAATTTAGTGTTTTAATTAATTAAAAAAGTTAGAGTTTAGTTGCCATTAAATTTAAGAATTAAATTAGCACAAATTTGGAGATTTTTAAAATTTCATGTATAATTTTATATAAATTTTTCCCTCACTCAGAAAAAATTCTAGATCTGCATGTAAACATGCAATACATGAGTGCGACAAGCTTGCACGGGGGAAGCCAAGTAAGGCAGGCATGAGGCCAACTGCCCTCAAATTATTTAAAAACTATATTTTCCCTAATAATTTTAAAGAAACTTATGCCGTTTTAGGAATTTATATATATCTCCTTGTTATAAAAGTAAAGAATATAATGCGGAGAAAACAAATTAACACAAAGTATATATATAGTAAATAGTTCTTCAGGAACTATCAAATATTTATCATATTTTGTTCTTCTGGAATATTTAGGGTTGATCTTCTAGATCACCCGAAACTTCATTGCTAATACAAAATAACAATACAATATGATATTTGTAACTTACTTATACTGCTCTTTCTTCTATTTCTTCTCTTTGTTCTTTCTTTCTCTAATTTCTCTATCTATCTGAGTTGTGCCTAGAATTATCTCTAAGCACCTCTATTTATACTAGATGAATGGAGAGAGAGGCCAAGGAGGGCTGCTGAATCCAAGGCGGCTACAAAGGGGGGGGGGCGGCTAAGGTCAGCCAATATGTCACACTCCCCCTTGGATGACCTCTTGAGTATATTAAAACTGCCTCATTAAAATCTTGCTAAGAAAAATCCAGTGAGAAAAAACCGTAGCGAAGGAAAAAGAGTACAGTACTTAACTCCCCCTGAAGAATAAGAACATTATTTGCTTTATGAAAGATTTTTGAGACGGCGCATACCAATACCATGCACAAGCTTTTCAAATGTTGCAGTTGGTAGTGCCTTAGTAAATAAGTCGGCCAAATTATCACTAGACCGTATTTGTTGAACATCAAGATCGCCACTTTTCTGGAGCTCATGTGTATGGAAGAACTTTGGAGAAATATGCTTCGTTCTATCACCTTTAATGTAGTCTCCCTTAATCTGTGCAATACAAGCTGCATTATCCTCGTATAATATTATCGATATATCTTTGACTATAGATAATCCGTAGTTTTCTTGAATATGTTAAATCATAGATCTTAGCCAGATGCACTCTCGGCTTGCTTCATGAATTGCAATTATCTCGGAATGATTTGAAGAAGTTGCAGTTAATGTCTGCTTCACCGATCACCAAGATATAGCAATGTTACCATAAATAAACACATACCCAGTTTGAGACCTAGCTTTATGAGGATCAGAAAGGTAGCCAGCGTCTGTGTCTCGCCCAAATTTTTCGCACTCGAGGAATACACACACAAGCGAGAAAAATGTTGTACTCTCTCGTTAGAACTCACCCTCCTAGAAGAATGAGTGCGACTAGGTTTGAATTGAAAATTGATTTGAATAAAGAGTTTTCAAAAAAGATTTGGAGTCGCCACCTAACTTGATTAAAGTGAGTTAGGTCACCTAAAAACTAAGAATAATCCGAAGACTACACTTAGGGTTTGTGGAAAAGGTTTTGAAAATATCACCTCAAGAAAGGGTTTTTAGGAAAACAGGTTGTTTGGCAACCTTTGGAAAACATTTAGCACTTTTTTGAAAAATGACTCCATTTGGTCTTTGAAATCAGTGATCCTAGGTTCTGAGGTTGGTTACGTGTAGGGAAGACGCACTAAGCCATCACCCTACCCCGCCCTTTCGGAACCTACATGTCAATCTACCCTAGATTCACCTATAAGAGTCTTTAACTAACTATTGTTCAATCATATCCACTTTGAAAAACAATGTTTGAAAAGAAACCAACATGATGCATGATATGCAAGGGCAAAAAGATAGTTGATTTAGAAATAGATTTGAAAAGAATTTGATTTGATTTGAAAAGAAAGAGATGGAAGTTTGAATTCGGAAACAAGATTTTGGAAATTGAAATTGAAGATTGAAAATAGAAATTTGAAATTGAAAATTTGAAAATAGATTGGAGATTTGAAAAGATTGTGGAATTAGAAATTTGAAAAAATGTTGTAGAATTTGAAATTTGAAAACAAAGTTGTGACCGCACCTATGAAGGTTGCCTAAATATCCTTTTGGAGGAATCAGGTCAGTCGTAGTTCGGACAAGAGTCCGATTGAAAGTAGAAGAGTTGATTGGAAGAAAGAGTTTGAATTGAAATTTGGATTTGATTTGAACTTAGAATAGAGTATTGAAGATTGGAATTTAGAATTTTGAAATTGAAAAGGTTGAATTTTGATTTGGAAAGATAGAACTCGGAAGAAAGATTTAAACTTGTTTTGGAAAGGTGAAAGTTTAGGAAACTTAGACTTAGGAAAGATAGGATTTTAGGAAGACTTGAGATTTAGAAAGATTTGACTCGAATGTTGGACTTGGAAGATTTGGAAAGCCTGGATTTAGGAAGAGTTCGAATTTGGAAAGTTCGGATTAGGAAAGCTTCGAATTAGGAAAGTTTATTTTTGGAAAGTTTCTAATTAGGAAAGTTTCAACTTAGGAAAGTTTTGAATTAAGAAAGTTTCGAATTTAGAAAATTTTCAAAATAGGAAAGGTTTTCAAATTAGGAAAGTTCCCGAATTAGAAAAGTTTTGAAATAGGAAAGGTTTGAAAATTGGAATGTTTAGAAAACAAGGAAGTTTTGAAAATAGGAAAGTTTGGAGTTTAGAAAGTTTTGAAATTTGGAAGGATTTGAAGTTTGGAAAGTTTAAGATTTAGAAAGTTTTAGAGTTTGAATTTTAGAAAATCTTGAAATTAGGAAAGGTTTGAATTTGGGAAAGGTTTGAAAACTTGGATTTGAAAAGTTAAGATTTGAAAAAGGGTAGAATTAAGAAAGATTTGAATTTTAGAATTTTAGGAAAGATTTTTATGTTCAAGTTTTGGAAACTTAAGGTTTAGGAAAGGAGAAGTTTAGGAAGGAGTTGAATTAGGAAAGATTTGGATTAGGAAGGGATTGGATTTTGTTTCTAAAAGAGAAAGTTTGATTTTGTTTCAAAAAACGGAGGATTAGATCTAGTTTTCTAAACGGGAAATTTTGATTTGGTTTCCTAAAAGGAAGATTTGATTTGACAAGGATTTAGAAAGGGGAGTTTCTAGAAACCCTAAATTTGGAAAACTATAGTTTTAACGTAGAAAAGGGGTTTTGGAAATGTGTATAGTTTGGATGTGAAATAAGAGGTTTTAAAAACCTAGGTTTTAAGGCAAGTTTGAAAATCATGTTTTTGGAAAGAAAATTAGAGTTTCCTAATTGTGGGTTCTAGGGCTTACTAAGGCACCAAGAAAAAGGATTTTTGGAAAGTGCATTTTTGGAAACACGTTTTTGGAAGGAAATCCTAGAGAGGAGTTTCTAGAGGGAAGATTTTGAAAAGAGAGTTTTTTAGAAGGATTTTTGGAAAGAGATTGTTGGGGAGAGTTTTTAGGGAAGTGAATTTAGGGAGTGTTTTTAGAAAGTGAATTTTGAGGAGAGGATTTTAGAAAGGAGTTGAAAAAGAGATTTTTAGGAAGAGAGACTTTTGAAAAATGAGTTTTTAGAAGGTGTAAAAAAAATCTCACTTTCCTAAAGCAATTCTAACCATAAGAGGGCTAGAACCACTTTAGAAAAGCGGTTTTAAAAACGACAAGGGTTGAAAATATAGACCATGAAAGTCACTTTAAATGTAACACTTTCCTAAAGCAACCCTAGCCATGGAAAAGCTAGAATCACCCTAGGATTGTGATTTTGAAAACATGTTGTGAAAAAGAGATTTTGATGCAATTTTGAAAACAAGTTTGAAAACGATTTTTGAAAGATGCATGATCATGATATGCACAATGCAATTTTGGGGTCGTGAACATACAAGGTTAAGGCTTCACCACATAATCAAGGGGGCCGGACCCACTTGGTCTCCGGTTACCCACTTGGTCTCCGGTTAGCCTAAAGGAAAGCCCCCGACAAGATGACCCTCTGATAGTCTAATCCTACACATGGACCGGGAGTCCCCTTATTTCAAGCATGCAAAGAAAGGGGGGGAAAGAGATGGGAGATTAAAATAGAGAAAACCCAAGTGGGTTAGGAGAGAGAAGAGAGAGGGGGAGGTGCGGAAATTTAAATAGGAAGCTTACCGTATGTCTTCTTTATTTTGCGCGCCTTGCTTGTCTTCGGTCTTCGTCTTGATCTTCGCCTTCAATCTTCAAACTTCAAATTGTAGCTTCTCAAGTCTTCAAAGGAGGGTTGGAGGCTAGTGTATAAGTGTATGGGGGTGTGTATGAGTGTATAGAAGGCTAGGGTTTAGTGTATGATGGCTAGGGTTTGGAAAACCTAGGGAAGCTAGGGTTGGGAGTGCACGAGCTCTATATATCGAAATATATGATTTTTAGACTGAGTTTGCAGAACCCTTTCACACTGGAAGAGGCTTTGTATTTATAAAGAGAGGAATGCACTGGCGCATGTTGCAGTGGCGCCAGGGCAAAACTTACACTGACGCCACTAGGAGTGGCGCCAGGCCATTTTTTGGCTTGGCGCCACTACTAGTGGCGCCAGCCATTTAGGAAATATTTAAGGTCGGCAAGCAACGTATCTTTGACTAGATTTGGGCGCCTATACTAGTGACTACCATGCAATTTTTAGCCTGGCTTCACTAGGAGTGACTCCGAAAAGTTCGAGAATGATTTAAAGGACCAGGAATGGCCTGGAAGGCTGGAAAAGAGCAGGAACACTTAGAATAGTGTCCAAAGGTATTTGACTTGAAAAGTGAGGATAGAATGTGTCGGAAGGGTTGACCGGGCCTTTAGGGGCAAAATGGTCAATCGGATTGGAAAGCTGCCGGGACGGACTCGGACTGTCCCGGAAGAAGACTCGAAATTTGGAAACATTATTTAGAATGTTCCCAAAGGTTTCCGGTTTGGTTCCCAAAGCCGATGTGGTTGGAAAAGGAGACCGGCCCACTAGGGACAAAACGGTCATTTTGTACCGGGTTTGCCGGAACTGACTCGGAATGATCCGGAAATGTAAAGGGAGGTTCAGAACACTATAAAAAAGTATTCTCGGGAAGTTACCGGTTTGATACCCAGAGCCGGTGTGGTCAGAAAAGGTGACCGGCCCTCTAGGGGCAAAACGGTCATTTTATACCAGGTTTGCCGGAACTGACTCGGAATGATTCAGAAAGATAAAGGGAGGTTGAGAATACTATAAGAAGTAATCTCAGAAGGTTACTGGTTTGATACCCAGAGCCGGTATGGTTCCCAGGGCGTTTGGATGCCTAGGAGCAAAATAGTCATCTTAATCGAAAAGTCTCAAAAAAGGCCCAAGGGGCAGTTTGGTCATTTTTTCGCCGAAGTGGGCTAGCAAGCACTGGTGTTGTCCTGGGTTTTGAGTGTTTCCGCCACTCTGACGGCTGTCGTCGTGACACAGGGGTTTGTTGGCAATTCCCTATATCGACTTGTTTACGAGTATTTCCACTACTCAGACCGTCTCGAGAAACAAACTGTCGAGAGAGAGGGATTGGAAAGGGGACTTACCGTTTTCGAAAAGAAGTGTCTGATTTGGAACCATCTCTAGGAATAAACTGTCTCGAGAGAGGGATTGGAAAGGGGACTTACCATCTTCAAAAAGACGTGCCTGATTTGGAACCGTCTCGAGGAATAAACTGTCTCGAGAAAGGGATTGGAAAGGGGACTTACCGTCTTCGGAAAGACGTGCCTGATTTGGAACCGTCTCGAGGAATAAACTGTCTCGAGAGAGGGATTGGAAAGGGGACTTACCGTCTTCGGAAAGACGTGCCTGATTTGGAACCGTCTCGAGGAATAAACTGTCTCGAGAGAGGGATTAGAAAGGGGTCTTATCGTCTCCGAAAAGACGTGCATGATTTGGAACCGTCTCAAAAAATAAATTGTCGAGAGAGAGGGATTAGAAAGGGGACTTACCGTCTTCAGAAAGACGTGCCTGATTTGGAACCGTCTCGAGGAATAAACTGTCTCGAGAGAGGGATTAGAAAGGGGTCTTATCGTCTCCAAAAAGACGTGCCTGATTTGGAACCGTCTCGAGAAATAAACTGTCTCGGGAGAGGGATTAGAAAGGGGACTTACCGTCTTCGTAAAGGCGTGCCTGATTTGGAACCGTCTCGAGGAATAAACTGTCTCTAGAGAGGGATTGGACAGAGGACTTACCGTCTTCGAAAAGACATGCCTGATTTGGAACCGTCTCGAGGAATAAACTGTTTCGAGAGAGGGATTGGAGTTGGAATTGGAAAAGATAATGCCTCTAAGGGCATTTTGGTGATTTTGCCTCTATTTGGGCCCGGTGGGCCCGCGAAGCGATGGACAGACGGGATTTGGACTTAGAGAGTTGGTTTCGGTTGAAATATGCCCACAATGACTTGAACACAAGTCTAGACGGAGTGTAGACTGCCGAGCAGTCAAAAATGGGATGCTTACAATCTGCATAGCCAATCAATTCAGGTTATGACTCCTTGGAATAAAATAATCTCATATTAGTTATCCTTTGTAGGTAACGCAGTATATGTTTAACTCCTTTCCAATGCCTTTTTGTTGATGCAGAACTGTATCGTGCCAATAAATTGACAGAGAATGCTATATCAAGTATTGTACAATTTGCAAGATACATAAGAGCACCGATTGCACTAAGATATAGTACTTTAGGACCAAGAAGTTCTTCACCGTCATCTTGAGGATGGAAAAGATCTTTCTGTACATCTAGTGAATGGACAACCATTGGAGAACTTAATAGATGAACTTTGTCCATATAAAACTACTTTAAAACCTTTTCAGTATATGCTGATTGATGGACAAGAATTCCATTGGATAAGTGCTCAATCTGTAATCCAAGACAATACTTGGTTTTTCCAAGATTTTTCATTTCAAACTCCTTTTTTAAATAATTAACAGCTTTAGTAATCTCTTCAAGAGTTCCAATCAGATTCAAATCGTCAACATAGACTGCAATGACAACAAATCTGGATTCTGATTTCTTAATGAAAACGCATGGGCAAATGGTATTGTTCACATATGCTTCTTTCAAGAGATATTCACTTAAACGGTTGTACTATATGCGACCGGATTGCTTTAACCCGTATAACGATCTTTGAAGCTTGATTGAACACAAATTTCGTGGTTTTGAAATGTTTGCTTCAAGCATCTTAAATCCTTCAGGGATTCTCATATATAGATCATTATTTAATTCCCCATATAAGTAGGCAGTCACTACATCCATTAGATGCATGTCTAATCCTCCTGAGACTGATAAACTAAACAAGAATCTAAATGTAATTGTATCCATTACAGGAGAATAAGTCTCATCGTAGTCAATACCAGGTCTCTACGAGAAACCTTATGCTATGAGTCGGGCTTTATATCGTACTATTTTATTTTTCTCATTTCATTTTCGTACGAATACCCATTTATATCCAACAGGTTTCACATCTTCAAGTGTGTGGACTACAGATCCAAATACTTTACGTTGTGCTAATAAGTGTAATTTTTCCTCAATAGCTTCTTTTTATTTTGGCCAATCAATTCTATGTCGACATTCGTCGACTGTCTGTAGTTCAGTCTCTTCATTACTTCTGGTAATACCAAGAGCTACTTTAAATGAAAATATGTTGTCGACAACCATCTTATTTCTCTTCCAGCTTTCTCCTGTATTCATATAACTTATTGAGATCTCATTATTTTCAGGTACCACATCACTTGCATGAGATATCTCTTCAGGAGATTTCTCTTCTAGGAATTCTTCTTCAGGATTCTCTCCTTCAGGAAGTTTAGGTATTGTGTTCTCTTCAGGAGCACAAACTTGCTTATGCATTTTTTCTTGTGTCTTCCTTTTTTTAGGAACCATGTCTTTTGCACCGATAGACCTCCCACGCTTCAAGCGTGTTTTAGATTCATTTGTTGCTGTACTAATAGATTGTCCTACAGGGACATCAATACGTGCTAGAGTATTAGTAGCTAGTATATGTGATTTTGTCACATTCTTTGTGTCGGTGAACGCATCAGGCAATTAATTTGCAATTGTCTGTAAATGAATAATTCTGTGAATTTGTGATTCACATTGACTCGTTCGAGGATCAAGATGAGACATTGTTAAAATATTCTAACTGATCTCTCGTTACTTTTCTAATCGCATCCTTTCTCCCTCTAATGGTGGGAGACTGACTTATTAAAATAAAAATTCACAAAATGTGCTTTGAAGACATCACCTGTTAAGGGTTCCAAATATCTAATAATAGATGGAGAATCAAAACCAACATAAATTCCAAGTCTACGTTGGGAACCCATTTTAGTACGCTATGGAGGTGAGATAGGTACATATATAGCACAACCAAAAACTCATAAGTGAGAAATATTTGGTTGCTAACCAATAACAAGTTGTAATGGTGAGTACTGATGATAAGCAGTTGGTCGGACTCTAACCAAAGATGCAGCATACAATATGGCATGTCTCCAAGCAGAAACAGATAATTTTGTTTTCATAAATAAAGGTCGAGCAATCAACTGAAGCCGTTTTATAAAGGCTTTAGCAAGACCATTTTGTGTATGTGTGTGGGCAATTGGGTGTTCAACATCAATCCCTATTGACATATAATAATCATCAAAGGTTTAGGATGTAAATTCTCTAGCATTATCTAGTTGTATCGACTTGATTGGGTAATTTGGAAACTGTGCCCGTAAGCAAATAATTTAAGTAAACAGTCTAGCAAAAGCAATATTACAGGTAGAAAGTAAACAAACATGTGACCACCATGAAATAACGAAATGGTCCACATGAAGGATGTATTGGCCCACAGATATCCCTGTGAATTCGTTGTAAGAATGATGGGAACTCAAGAATTACCTTGGAAGGAGATGGTCTGACAACTAATTTCCTTTGTGAACAGGCAGCACATATATAATCATGTGACAATAGAATCTTCAAGTTCTTTAATGGATGTCCATGTGAGTTGTCAATAATTCGATGCATCATTGTTGATCCTGGATGACCCAAACGATCATCCCATAGTATAAAATTCTTTGGGTCAAAGCACTTCTGGTGCATCACTACAAGTGATTCTTCTGTTTTTATAAAAGTATAATATAATCCAGAAAACAATGCAGTAAGTTTTTTTGATGTATATTTCTTTCCTGAAATATAAAAAATAATGTAGAGTTGTTCTGTATTATCTGCATTCGTCGTCTCAATATGATATCCATTACGACATATATCTTTAAAACTAATCAGATGTCTTGTCGATTTAGTAGAATACAGCGCATCATCAATGCATAACTTTGTTCCTCTTGGTAATATTATATTGGCCCTTCCAAAGCCTTCAATTAATTTTGTTGTGCCAGAGATTGTCTTGACATTAGTTTCAAGTAATGTCAAGTGGGAGAAATATTTTTTCTCGCGAAGAATTGTGTGTGTTGTTCCACTGTCTACCAGACATATGACTTCACTATTCATTTTAGACATACTCAACGTGTTGGTACGATCCATGTATCTATATAACATATTAAATGTGCTTAATTAAAATAGGATAATTTATTACAAAGACAAGCAGATGAAGAAAACATTACACAAGATGATAAGAATCTACATAGACTAGAACAAAGAGAATAATATTAAGTAGTATGGACATCTCCATCACCAATTAAATGGTCTATTTTTCCACTTACATCTTAAAAAAATTTGAAACATCAAGATGAGAAATATCAGCCTAGCCATCAAAATCTGTAAAATGTATTTCTGTATTTTTTTCTTTATCTTTAATTGAGGCTTGGTAAAGCTCTCTCAAATGTTTGGGCGTACAACAGGTACGTGACCAATGGTCTCTCATCGCACACCTATAACATATATTTTCAGATTTCTTGGGAGGTTGAGTCTGTAACCCTTTCCCCTTTTCAGATATATTCCACTGCTAGTGGTATGGTGTGATATTTTTAAATCTCATATGATAACCTCCACGATAATGTTCATGATTGCGACCATTATTCCTGCCACTATCACGACCATGTCCGCGATCACATCTGCTAAATGAGCTTGCATTCACTTTAGGGAATAACCAGTAGGCCAGGACTGAAGATTTTTCAGTAACAACTCATTATTTTGCTCAACCACAAAAAAACATGATATTAATTCGGAATATTTTTTAAATCAACGCTCTCAATATTGCTGCTGCAGGAGCACATTTGAGACATGGAATGTAGATAATGTTTTTTCTAACATGTCTTCATCACTAATATTGTCTCCACATAATTTTAATCGTGAACTGATTTTAAATAATGCAGAGTTGTACTGACTGACCATTTTATAATCTTGCAACCTCAAGTGCATCCACTCAGATCTGGCTCTTGGGAGGATTACGGTCTTCTGGTACTCGTATCTCTCCTTTAAATTTTTTCATAAGAACAATGGATCTTTTATCGTGAGGTATTCAGATTTCAGTTCCTCATGAAGATGATGGCGAAGGAAAATCATAGCTTTCGCGCGATCCTGCTGAGATGCGTCATTTTCCTCCACTATTGTTTGTTCAAGTGCTTTTGCAGTAAGATGGATCTCGATATCAAGGATTCACGATAAATAATTATCACCAGAAATATCAAGAGCGGCAAATTCCAATTTAGCAAGATTTGACATTTTTAGAATGTTATATCATACAAAACAATAAGCTTAAATTAGGTATGGTGATAATATAATATATAAATAATTAAACGAAAATCAACGCACTATTCATTACATTTTATATTATATTCTTACTATATAAGTACTATTCATCACTATTCATGAATAGTAACATGCATCGATATATATAATATTACTATTTTTGTCTCTATTCTAACTTTTAATTCATAAATCAAAAAATAGTCAAGTCATATGTCTATGGAAAGCTATTGAAATATGGATTCCAAATCTCTAACTATCATAAGCAAAAATAATTATTATTCATCTCAATAGTGAATTATTGTTCATACTATTCATGCGAATTGAGTGCACAGTAAAGAATTCAAAATGAATATAAATTACACAAAAAAAGTAGTATCATGATGTAAGGAAAAATACAAAGCACTCAGAGTCTCGTACTGATAACATGTTATAAAAGTAAAGAATATAAGGCGGAGAAAACAAATTAACACAAAGTATATATATAGTGAACAGTTCTTCAGGAACTATTAAATATTTATCATATTTTGTTCTTCTGGAATATTTAGGATTTCTTCTGAATTACCCGAAATTTTATTGCTAATACAAAATAACAATACAATATGATATTTGCAACTTACCTATACTGCTCTTTCTTCTATTTCCTCTCTCTGTTCTTTCTTTTTCTAATTTCTCTATCTAGCTGAGTTGTGTCTAGAATTATCTCTAGACACCTCTATTTATACTAGATGAATGGATAGAGAGGTCAAAGAGGGCTACTGAATCCAAGACGGCTACAAAGAGGGGGTGGCTAAGGTTAGCCAATGCGTCACACTCCTTCATTTGTTAAAATTCTATTGTTATTTATAGTTTAATACTTATTTCTCAATTTACCCCTTAGAATTTTTAAATACCTCACTTAAATAATTATCTTCTTTAAAAACCCCTTTATATATTATATAAAAATTTATGTACACTCAGATTCTTGCTGTGGTGCTTTGGAAGATAATACTGTAGATACATACCAGCTGACACAGAATTTTTCATCTAGAATGATACAACTACCAATCATGGTATCTCCTAATTTCAAAATGAAATTACTGCATTACCCCAGGTATAATTTTTGTATAACAATTTATTTACGTTCAGAATTTTTCAGGTTTGAAAATGAACACAGAAAGAACACCAATGTTTAGTCACAACACTTCCAAGGCAAGGCTGATGAAATATTGAAAAACATTAACAAGGAGAGGGAGCATGAGATCCAACAAGAAGTTGTTGATCACCGCAACTGATCCTGCGTCCTTACAGGGCAATACAAAGAAATTTATGGCTCGAAGTGCTAACACAATACGAGTGTTGAGGAGCAAGTACATAATTATTATGCCAAATTCAAACAAAATGTGAGATCAACGCGCAGTTGTTGATCAGCACTGATCACCCACATCACAGTCGTTGAGGAACAAGAATATATCTTATTGCTTCTTGGCATGCCTTTGGTAGAATGCTTCTATTCTCCCAAGGCCTTCTGCAAGACTTGTTGGCTCGACAGCAAACGTTACACGGAGCCAATTCTTTAGTCCTACAGCCACCCCTGAAGTGCAAACAAAGAACATTACCTATTTTGTAATTTGGTAACATGCCAAAATCACAACCCAAGAAGCATTTGAGAATGAGGACTCAAGGATTTAAATATTGTTCTCTCTGTAGAATTCCCCATGCACGGTTTGTCATATGTGCATTAAATTTGGAAGTACTGACATAGATTGGGCCAAAACTAGTTAAGCTGTCGTTGCCATGACACAATTCATAACCACGACTTGCTTTTGAAATATTCTCCACTGAAGGGATATTGTATGCAGAAAATGTCCAAACTGGTCGATATCCAGATATCTTAATTCCAACATCAGTGTGGTTTAAGAATTTCATATATAAGGAACCTAAATGTATTATATGCTATGCAGAACATCAACATCTGAAGAGAAGCTGAAGATAACATTGAGGTTGTACAAATGAAAATTGAAAATTGAACAAGCATCCAACTGGATTAGGATCTAATTACAAACTTGCAATACAAAAGGAACAAAGTCATCTGATTCAGATTGAAAAATGAAGAGAGAACTTTTGTCGTAATTAGATAAAAATTATCTCTTTCTTAGTTAATACTCTTTCCTTTGGATGTTGTTAACATAGCCCCAAAATAGTCATAATGAGAGCTAATTATTCAGAGCTCTTGGATGGAATTGAATCAAAATCAACAATAGAGTCACACAAGAAATGAAATGCTCTTAAATTCTAAACCCTCAGGAAACTGGAATAATAAATCTCTGGTGGGTTTTTCAGTTTACAAACTATGTTTTGATCCATGAAAGTTTGAGAAGCAGATACAATTCCCATTAAGTAGGAATGAGGACTAAAAGATTTTAGCACTTGCCTCTTCCATGGGATCGTTGCCACATCAACAAGATGGAGATCACAAATTTCAGAATATAATGCATCAAAGGTATAGGAAAACAGAAGGAATATCATATTTTTTAACACTTAACTGGCCAATTGAGAAATAGACAAAAGAGTTCACAATTAGTTACACAGCTCATGAAATTGACAAACTAAGATAAAAAGAGTGCCAAAAAAGAAAACTGGAAGTGATGAAATAATATTAGAAGCTTAAATTGTTTGCTTCTTACCTGGTAGAACAATCACAGACTCCTCCTTAGCCAGCTTGAGACAGAAGTCGACATCATCTTTAATGTCTTCCAGCAGTGACAGATTCAGTTTCACCTAAAATAAAAAACCCTCTTGTCATAACAGATATCTTTGACACACCAACTTCAAATCACAAATCAATATCAAATTTTTCTACATCCTTACCATTACAAACATAGATCCTTCGGGTTTGCTTGGGCAAGTAATGCAAGGGATCTCTTTAATTCTATCATAGCAAACATCTGCAGCTTCTTTCAGTACATCAACAATTTTGGAAAAGAAATCATCTTTCGTTTTCTCCAGGATTTGAGGAACCGCCCCCTGATGATGCAAAAACTTTGAAAATCCTATCTCCAGAAGAAATACAATCAAAGTAGAATGACCAGATGGTGTGCTCAATCTCTTAAAGTCCAAGCTTTAGAAAAATAAAGATGAGATTTGCAATTGCCAATGGTATCAACAAACAATTAAAGCAAACAAAACGCAATACAAACTTTACACTGAATTTTATTTATTTAACATAAATTAAGATAAATTACATTCTATCAGTCATCCAAGTTATGGAAACAGTGTAGTTGATAGAATACCTCAAATTGCCTTCCACGGCCAATCACAAAATATGAAAAACAAATAAATAAATAATGGACCTATGATTTTCTTTTTTGGCCAATGGCAGATGTAATAAATACGTTTAAGTAATAAGTTAACCATAAAGACTTCAGCAGTGGTTATTTGATTAAAAATGAATCCCAACCATAGGTTTGCTTTGTTGATATGAGCTATCAAAAGCCAAAGTACCCAAGCTAATCAACAACTTGTAACCTGTGTATATGTCTCGTGATGTATGTTTAACACCATCTGATTTAAAAATATATATATATATATTGTTTCTATAAAATATGTTACTTTTATGTCATATCCTTATTGCTGCCTACTTTGACCATCCAATGGAAATTCTAGATTTGATTCTTCCAACATTTCAGGTGTATGCTTCAGCAGCAATCCAGGATGAGATTAACTTCTTTTCTGTAACTTACAAATTCTAGTAGCATTTTAAAGAGAAAAATAGAATTAAAAGAAAATTATTTTAATTTGTTATGTTATTCAGAAAAAATATTCTGAATCACGAACCTGCATGAAGGTTGCAGGGTCAGAGGTAATATTGAGAAAGCCCTTAATGCAATCAACTACCTGGAAAGAAGCAAATGAAGACATAAGTTTCATGTGAAACATCAAAGGATATAATAGTAGATTTCGAGATCTAAATGAAACAAAGCAATAATCAGAAGCATCGCTATCATTTCACATGGCTTTACATATCAGAATTTTGAAAAGAGAAATTTCACATGAAAAAATGCAGCTCATCATCTTCCCTGCCATTTGAAAACAATAAACCTCCCATATCATGTTTCCCTGCTTTAATTCTAGTAAGTGTCCCTACGACCCCATTTTTCGAAGTAATTTTCATATTAAATATCCTTCAAGAGAGGGGAAACATTCCTTCGAAGGCAACTAGTTCGCTAAAGGGGTTTCAGGACATCCTGAAGCAATTGATTAATCAATCAAGCAAGTACATAGTTATTCATCTGTTTTCCAATTGGCACCATATGATCCTATTATATGACCTCCTGTTTTCATTTTTCAGTCCTATTTAGCTAGTTATGACAATATACCATATAAGATTTGCAACGTCTACTTCAAATGCTATTTTAAATGCAGTTTCAATTTCCACATTCACGAGGTTTTATAAAATAATGGAAGAACCGAGGAATGTTAAGAAAAGGTCAGTGTTCAGTCATCCACACCATCACAGAAGTTCCACCCGCAAATATCAGAACCATGTTGTTTCCTCGGCATAATATCCATGATGGATTAACTGGCATATTCTATGGATCCGGTCACTGAATTCATCGTTATATGTTAGTCACAACAGGTGTAAAATACACACTTCTCTACTTTTTATTTTTTATTTTTTTGCTTTTAGGAGGGATATTGGAGATTTTCTGCAGCATTGGAATGTAGAATGTAGAATGCAGTTTACAATACCTCTTAATGGGAAGCCAAACATTTCGTAATGTCCATAACACAATTCCACCATGACAACAAAAAGAGAAGGAATTCTTTTTGGAGCAAGGAACTACAACTTAATTTTTATCCAAACTTTCTGTTTCAGCACAAAGAAAGCAATCAGGAGCAACACCATTAAGTTTTCATATCGAACAAAATTAAATGCAAACTTAAAGCATGGGATGGTTTTATACATCAATAACCAAATAGCTCCCTTGAATTTGATGATCTCAACATTTCATTATTTATCTTAGAATGTTTTTAAAAATGAATTTTAAATCAAACGGCTAACACTCATCACCTTGAGTTGACTTGTTCTATACTCGGTGCACTAAATCATGCATGAGAAGGAAAAAAAAAGCAGAGAGAGAGAGAGAGAGAGAGAGAGAACCCCATGTTCTTGAAGGATGCCATTGCGATCATTTGTGACAAGCCAACCAAGTCGCCAACCGGGAACAATCCACCTCTTTGATATAGACCCAACTGTAATAACAGGTGCAATCGATCCAAAGACTCCCATAGGCACAAATGGGTTACTCCCAAAAGTAAGATGATCATAAACTTCATCAGCAATCACTAATATTCCAAGCTTTCTTGCAGTCTCCGCAACCTAAGAAATCAGACTGTAACCACCAAATAATAACCAAAACCCACAGAAATTACCAGAGTGCATTTCTACTTCTAGGAAACTAAAACACATGCCTTCTTTAAGTGTTGGTATGAAAAGACATTCCCACAAGGATTGCCAGGATTAATAATAGCCATAGCGACAGTATTCTCATCGGCTAGGGCTTCAACTGCATCAAGATCTACCTCCCAACCTTTCTCTGGAAGAAGATCAAAGTGGCGGACTTCAAGGCCACTATAAGCAGCACGGGCTTCATAGAATGGGAAGCCTGGTCTTGGAAGTAGAATGTTTGCATTGGGGCGAGCAAGAACTGTTAATATAACTTCAATTGCTTGTGTGCATCCAATTGTTAGATAAATATCGTCTGGTGATAGCTTGTATGGAAGATCCTTTGAAAGGTATTCCGCTATGGCCCTATTAGAAATAAAGGCGTAAGAATGGAACTGACTGGAGGAACCATATATTCCCATAAGTAAGAACATTTCTCATTTTTTTTGTTTCTCTTTTATATGAATGCTTTTTTTTTCTTTTTTCTTCATAATTTTTTTTTTAAATTGGGATTTGCCTTTGATGGACTGAGACATTTTTTCGGTAAATTTCATGAGACAGACACGGCAAAGGAAATGCAATTTTACTTCGGACAGGAAAAATTAACGGAAATGGTTATTACAATGGACCATATTGTAATTAAAGTAATTTACTAATTTCAAGAAATTTGATTCGATACAGTAGGATTTAATGCAAAATTCCACTCTATATCAGTACAAATATTAGCAACCAACACTATTAAAATCAGTGCATTACATAAGTACTCCAGTGGAATGTTCAACAAGGACCAGATGTTTCAATCAGTAAGCAAAAACTGAGATTTCCAATCAATTCAGCCTAAAACTCTCTACTAATCAACTCTACCAGGATAGTAAAATTTCAAAAAAGGAGTTGTGGTTGCAATTAGATTTGAAATATAGGGCTAAGAATGTTGTCAATTATACAAAATGACCAAGTTCGCATTACTAACAATCTACATACCTGGTATACTTTCATACAGCATGTATGCAAACTGATAATCTATGCATCACGTATTACAAAATACTTTTTCTTCATACTTCTTTAATCCCTCATTGGGAGGGAGAAAGAGTCTAATATACATTTATCTTTCAATTAATATCTTAGAGAAAATTAACATATAAAAAGAGAAATGATGCTCCTCTAAAGTTATTTGTGTGGCACATATTTTGTAAGGAGACCTAACGTCTTCTCACTACATAGACCTCCGCATGGTGAGTAAAAATATGTATGCCACTTTCCTTTTATAAGCATGCATGCTTCTTTTTCATTCATGTACATGTAGCAAGATGATGTCAACTGTATCTAAAAACATAATCCCATGATACATCATTATATATATAGGTATACATATTCTAAATTTTGGTGATGTTGAAGTAATACAACAAAATGAGGGAAAAATAGGAACTAAGAATGCTATGGAAATCTTGCTATTATGAGTATTTAAATACAGCTATATACAGCCTATTTGCTATTGCCAAGAACATTAGGTCAATGTCACTAGCTAAGAAGCATTGACACGACACAACATGGATATGCCGCACGGCGATTTTCAAAAAATGCAGGACACCACACGGCCGAGACACGACAAAATTATATATTTTATATATTACTCAAAGGCTAGAAAGCACGGACACTCCGTTGGAGGAGCCGTAGCTGTGTCGGACACCGACACTCGCAGACACGTGTCGAACACTCCGTTTTACGTGTCTGATTTTTTATTTATTTATTTTTCAACGGACACTCCACAGACACGGCTTGACACGCGTGTCCTATTTTAAACACTTTAGGGACACGGCGGGGGCTCAACTATAAATTAAAAAACTAATTGTTGGATCGAAGAAGAAAAAGAAGACCAAAAAAAACAAGAAGAAGAAGAAAAACGAGTATGCTACTTACATTGGTGGTTAATTTGTTCTGAGTGTTCTTTATTAATTTTATATTAGTTGACGATGAATAGTTGATGAAGTGTAATGACATTTTAATATTTTCAATAATTTATGACTTTATAGTATTATGTATTGATGAAACAACTTTTTTGTTATTAATGTGTTTGTTTACTTTATCATTTTTAATGGAATGTAATTAACTAATTGTGAATAATTTGTTACCAATTAAGTAGTGAAATATGCTGTTTTATTTAATTTAATTGGTGTTATCTTGTATATTTTTTACTTTTTTTTTAAATATTTATATATTTGACGTATAAAAAATATAAAAATATATTTTTTTGACGTGTCCTTGTTGTGTCGTGTCTTGCATTTTTTTAAAATTGCCGTGTCAGCGTGTCAGATACGTATTGTGTCCGACACTCGTGTCCGTGTCCGTGTCCGTGTCCGTGCTTCTTAGCTCAAAGGTAATAAAAAAAAAGTAGAATAACACTAATTAAATTAAAAATCATATAGTTTATAGTTTAAACTGTTAGGAATTTATACTAAAGACATGCTTTGTGTAATGGTTTTAAATTTATTAATAAATTAGTTATTCTATTTTAATGAGAATCTGTGTGAACAATATTTGTGTTGCGTTATTTATTTAATAATTATGCATGTGTGTCTATTATTCTATATAGTAGATGATTTAGTGTGTAGAGTATGGCTTACACACAAAAGATCAAATCATTGGCTCTTATGGATTATAAGCTTATTGTACACAGTCTTAGATGGAACTAAACACACCATTAGTAAGACTGTAGCACAAGGTTTTAATAGTTCTGTCTTGACTATGGGGAACGGTATAGTTCCAACTCCTTGCACAAGTACACTTTGTATGCATTGAACAGGACCGTGTTGAGGTAATTATTTTTATACTGACTATATGAAACAATTAATATCTCATGATTATTATAAGTACTTATACTCTTAATCCTAATATAATAAATATACACGTGCATGTAGTGTTTATTGTTTTGATCCACAGAAGAGTGAGATTCTTTGTGGGTCAATAAACTCAGTGAATTACGTGTACGGTGAATATTAATTATTGATAGAATCCACGTCCCGGTATAGGGATTGATGATACCCCCTTGAGAAAACTTATAAGTTTTGACTATGTCAAACCCTACATGTGGATTATGAATCCAACATATTAAATAAGTTAAGTGAAAGGTCTCAAGGAATTAAATAAGTTTATTAAATTTAATTATCAGTAATTTAATTTAATAGGCGGATATCTATAATCTTAACGCAGGGAGATAAATAAGCATTTAATAATATGGAGCTCAAAATATAATTCCTAGTATGACAAGAGGTGCAATTGTAATTCATTAGTGGTATAAATTATAATTTACGTAAATAGGAATTAATCCTGGTTGAATTAGGAATCCTTATTTGCGTAGAAAGCCCATGTTATACTAATCCTATGGTCCCTGCTGTAACCTCTATATATATATG